>JBBPFQ011298204.1:0-19281 GCA_037974815.1 Kaempferia elegans | reverse complement strand
CCCGCCGTCGCAGGGAAAGTCTCTCGTCAACTCGTCGGCGACGTACGGTGGCTCCGAGCACGGACAGGTTCCTCTGCAACTTTGCTCTCTCGTTCATGCTCGATCATTAATCCCGCTGTTTCCGGCGGCAAGGGAGTTCGCAAACAGTTCGTTGAAGCAGGCCTCGTGCTGCGCCTGGTGATCGCCTTAGAAATTCAATTCAAACTCATTCTAAATGTAAAAATTGAATTCAATTTCATTACTTAAAAATTTTCCAAACCGAGTGAAATAGTTTATTGAATCGGACCTCAGGTTGCATGTAGTGATCACCAGCGTCGTAAACTAAGCTTTTAGCCTTGTAAAATTAGTAGGGAACTAACAAGCAACAAAAACAGTTTATAAGTTAAGATTTCAATACTAATTCAACCCCGCAGCATATAAGAACTAACAGAGTAAACTATTGTGCCTTCTCTTTTTTACCTTTCAGGCATTGAGACATCACCTTCTTGCTCCATCGCACTTACCTCCCATAATCATCAATGAGCTCAAAATGGTGGAGAATGTTGATGGATGTTAGAACATATCTGTAATGTGGTCGTAGAGGAGATATCTTTAAAAGATTATTTCTATTCTCCAGATTAATCATCCGAGAACTCATATAGGAAGAAGGGATGAAGATGAATATGAAGATACAGGAGTAATCTCTGGAAGATATCTCACAAGCTTGTTTGAGAAACCATCTATGGAGAATCTTTAAAAAAAACCATTTTCTTGTGCACTCAAGGTAATGCGCATTAGAGGAGCTGCTTCTTCGAGAACTTATAGAGGAGGAAGGGACAAAATAATCTTCAAAGTACCGACAGGAAAAAAAAAATAGTTTCTTATTACACAAAAATAATTAAACAGGTTGAGTAATGTTAAAGCTAGAGTGATCGGTTTGGTCCCATAAAAATTTTTACCGACCATCAGGATAAATCAGAAAGCACTCGTAGTAGGCAGCCAAGAAGCTCATCCCTTAATTGCAAGTCACATTTGAAGGAAAAATTCCTACAAATACACCATACTTAGAAATCGAATCGTAAACGTCTAAAAAATAATTGAATATCCTTACCACTACATCATAGACCCGGAGACTTATTACACATCAGTGGAGCCTTCAAGGAAGGAAGTAGGGAAGGAGCAGTTTGAGAATTGAACTCTATTTTTGAAATTTTATGTTGAATGCACAGCTTTATGCAGCAGAATTAGGTGAGAATTTGAAATCCTATCCTAATGTAGACAGACCAGTTAAATGCCAGTTAAAGCAGTAACTACTGACCTGTTGCAATGCCACCAAACCCCAAAACAAATGGTATTCTCCTTTTGCTTGGGGCATAGAAAACAGTATTGTCATATATTTTAATTGTGTACCAAATGAAACTCAACATTTTTAATTTTTTAATATATTACAATAACTTAAATTTTAAAACTATATATATATACTAATCCTCTATCTCTATGCAACTACAGTATGGAAAAATAAATAAACAAATGCAGCTTGCTGAGACTCCATTCTTTGGGCAGCAAGGGAAGGAGGTTTTGCAAATACAAAACAACTTGGGCATATCTATCTAGCAAAAACCAAAGGAAACATAAACAAATCATGTAGAAAGAAAATTAGGCATAAATAATACATATACTCACCTAAGCTTGGCAATAGACCTGCTCAAAAAACACTCACTCGGAGAGGGCTCAATGCCCAGCTGTGGTGCACAACACGCATCGCATGTGGGGGGATCCACTCGATTTGTTATCTTCATTTTCAGTGTCATCGTCGTCGCTATCGGATCTGTTATTTGGCCTGATCATGGAGCCCGAGGCACCGGTGAGGCAAGAGATGTGGTAGCCGTGGCAACAAAAGAAAACTACAACAGATATGTTTTGAATGTAGAATGGATCAAAACATAAGCAACATCTCCCGCCTCCCCTAGTTTTGGACTTGACCACCATATGCTTTACGCCATTGGCGGCCCTATCAGCTATTGGGCTAGCTGCATCATCCTCCCTCTTCCTGCGCACTGCTTCTTCTTCAATACCTAAGTAAACTGCTCGCCGAGCTTCTTTGTAGTACTTGATCAAAAGGTTGACGCAGTCGGTCTAACAAAGGTATCACAGGTGAAAAAAACATAAGCAAGACTCTGAAGAAAAGAATTATAGAGGAAGTCTGAGAAGGGCATTAGAAGTAATTCAACCTTGAGGATATCATTGCATCCATGTCTTAAAGAAGTTTCTGTTCGATAATCCGTTACAATTTTGACAAGACGATCCCTCAACCTAAAGGCAACGAGACACAAAAATTAGTGACATTATGCGCAAATCAAGTAATAGAAAGGGTTTTCTAGTAGGCATTGGAGGAACAAATTATCAAACAAAGGGAAAAAAAAGGTGGATAATAAAGCTGGCAGCTGATAATTTAAAGTATCATTTTCCTCACCTTGGAATCTCCAACCCATCTGGAACCTTTTTGACAATATACAAAGGATCAAGATTGCCAACAGTGTGCTCCAATAGCATTCCAATCTGCTCATAAAGATCAGAAATGGCCATTGATGTCACCTTGATATACAGGAATGCCTGAGTAAATTACTATTCCTTTTACACACCATTTCAGGCTTTCGGAGACACTGCTTGATTAATTCTTCCCATAGATCGTCATCATGCTGCAGAGTCACAAATTCTACAGCCTACATGTAATCGGATGGTCAACTTATCTACTCTGGGTATTCAACAAAATGCTGATGCAGGGATAGGAAGCAGGAGAATTTGAAAAGTAAATGCAGATGAGGGTAAGAAGAAGAGAAAGACTGTCTCAAAAGAACAAGATGCGGATACCTCTTCCATATCCTCCAATTTATTGATGATGACAGCAAGAGCTTGTTTTGCATTTCCCATCCTTCCAAGGATAAATACTTGCTCTCTGACAAGTTCTTTTTTCATACAAATCTCATATGCCTGAGAAATGACAGTCATTTATTGGCCAGAATAATCAACAAACAGTGCTGAGAAATAATAATAAACCTTTTCTAGTCTATAGTGCTGACTGCTGCGAAGAAATAGGAGTAACATCTTTGGTTCATATTCTGCATAAAGCTCAACCTAGTAACAAAAAAGGAATAAGTGTTACAGATGCCCAGTCCAAATAAAGTAGAAGCACAAAAGATGCTGCTTTACTAATTGTTGCTTCCATTATCTTTTTGCCCAGTTTGTTGTGTAGCCAACTTAAAAGATAAAATGTTACTTGGCAACAGAAGAATCAGAATCAGAAAAAAAAAAAATGCATGAATGTTACGGATGTAAATGAACCAACCGTTTGTGAGAACTTGGTATTTGACTTGAAAAAAGTTTGTTTATGGTCATTCAATATACACAAGGTCTATTAAATAAATAAGCTTAAATAACTGAAACTTGTTAATGTTCATGAACAGAAATTGTAAACTCGTGAATTATTCATCAATAAAGATCAATATGGTAAATAAACAAATAAGCTCTCAAAATCAAGCTCGCTAACCAACTAAATAAGCTTAAAAATATCCAAGGTTCAACAATCAAACAAACTTAAATTTAGAATTTAATAGCATCTAAACAAATTAAGCTCAAGCCAAGCTAGAACCAAGTTGAAACTCATAAAAAAGAAACCAAGCCAAGCTTGAATTACCATTTCAACAGATTGATTCATGTTAGGTTGGCTCGACTTGGCTCGATTACCTTACCACAATCTTGAACAACATAAAGCTTGGCTCAGCTTGACTCGTTTATGGCTGTAATGAATCTCAAACAAGAAATCACCTGTAAGTCATGAAAATCTTTCCCAGCTTGTGGATCAATCTCAAACAGTGCATGCAGGTATAAATGAACTAGGTGTCTCTTATCACACTTTTTACTTGTTCCTAAAAGTTGTTCAACAAGTTCTGATGGAGGAATTAAATCCCTATGTTGGATCAAGAGATTCACGGTTCTTTTACTGTCTAGCAGCATAAGTTCTGCAACCTGTATGATGCAACAAAAAATAGGACATCCAAAGGCATACAGTAAGTAAACATCCAGATAATAATAATAGTGATTAATAGTAGTAATAATAATATTAATAGAACAACTAGATATTGAATAAGCATAACCTACCATGACATTCACATGTTTTTCAACCGCCCAACACTTTGGACCTCAAAATAGTGGCTTGTACA
Source organism: Kaempferia elegans (assembly GCA_037974815.1). Lineage (NCBI taxonomy): Eukaryota > Viridiplantae > Streptophyta > Magnoliopsida > Zingiberales > Zingiberaceae > Kaempferia > Kaempferia elegans. The sequence continues at coordinate 15,082 of JBBPFQ011298204.1, read as the reverse complement.
GTAAATCATAAAATATTTACTTTTAACCTAAGGAGCACACAGGAAACTGGCAAAACACACAAGAAAATTTTCATTTTAACCACATCAATCAATGTTCTTATTGATTAATAGATCAAAAATATTTAGAACATGTACATAATTTCATATTAATCCATCTGAACTGTTCCTTGATTTCATTTCTTAATACTGCAACTGTATTGCATATATTTATTTTTATTTATACTTAACATACTATATTTGGTTTCTTAAATTTCAGCTAACAGATATACTAGTTACCCTTATCAATTAGCACAATATCATAATTTATCGGTAAATAACATATACTAAGCAGGAAACTTAACTTGAATATGACTGATAATTTCATCTCATGTAATTGAGGTAATGCCCTAAAAGCTAGCTATTGATGTAAACTTAATAATATAGTATAATCATTCTTTACACTTGCAAATTTAATTTTATTTATACTTAACATAATATATTTGGTTTCTTGAATTTCACTTAACAATTATACTAATTACCCTTATCATTTAGCACAATATCATAGTTCATGGGTAAATAACATATACTGAGACAACTTGAATATGACTGATAATTTCATCACACGTAATTGAGATAATGCCCTACGATAATTTTTCATCTTACTTAAATATTGATGAAAACTTAAGAATATAAGATAATCATTCTTTACACTTCCTATCTCTAGCATTAGAAATTTAATTATCATATATGTTTTATTACATCAATACAGGTGCTAGATTCCTTTTTCCTAAATCAATAAAAATCACAAGCAAATATTTCCTCTTTTCTTTATGTTTTCTCCATTAATTATCTTATTAAATAAATATCATCTGTAGTTCATTTTCCAAGCATGAAACCAACTAAACTTCTAAAAAAATTATTTTCTCTTATTCTCCTCTCAATGACCTTTTTTTCAATCTTTCATGGTATGGCATCAATTTAGACCCTCTATTGTTAAAAGTTAGAACCACATTGACCTATATTTTCAGAATATTATACTTAAAATACCTCTTTATTCATTCCTCAAACATCTTAATTCTGAACAATTTAATTAACCAAATATAGCTTGCCCTTCTGCATTCTTTCAAATTCTTTCAACAGCAATATCATTCAGACATTTTTATGTACCTTCATTTCTTAAGCTTATTATCTAATATAACAAATAAAGCTACAATTTCTGAATTTATCATAATTGTTTCTCCAAAATTATATATTCTATTTAGTGCTCACTAGATCATGTTTCTTCATCATTTATCATCAACAAAAACCTTTTAATTTTCATATTTAAGTATCTAATATTATGTTCTCTGCAATTTCTTTAACTTTAATAATATGACATATCTCTCCATTTTATCTAGATTATCATAGCTCAACCAGTCAATTTTAACCATTACCTTGATTTTGCTCATTATCTTCTCTTATCTACTAGTTTTCTCAGTGATTCTAGGAGGAAATTACAGATAAATGAACATTGTACAAGTCTATGTGAGCAGATATCAAGCTGTGGTCTAATCTAAGCAATCTGCATAATTGTAAAAACACTCTCAAAGAATAAAGTTGTAAACTATAAGTGATGATTACAAGAAGAACTGGTATTTAAACATACAAGTGAAAGGACATAATTACTGTGTAGTACATTAGCTCTTCTTACCGAGGAGCAAGTTAGCATACCTTGTCCTGTATAATGTCATGTAGACTATGTTTTTCAATAAAGTAAAAAATCTCAGGCTTCATTAGCTGTAATAATAAACAAGGAAAAGAGATTAAAAAGAACCCAAAATTGAGCTTAGTGATCAATGTGAGCAACTGTCCAGTTGGAATGCACATTACATGAATAATTAGTTACAAACGCTCATATTCTGTAGAATGGTCTACTTACATCTGCATATAATGCAAGGGCTTTTTCATATTCAGTGTTGATGATATACAATTCAGCTAATGCCTGCCACAATGAAAATAGAATGTGAATTTGAAAAATAATAATAATTAATAAGAACAATACAGGAAGTTGTTAATTTACCTCCTTTAGAAAGTTAGTTGCGGATGAGGTATTAATTTGTGGTTCAATTGCAGATATAACAGGTGTTGAGGAATACAATGTACTTGGCCATGATTTGACAGTTGTCAATAGAAGTTTGTGGAAAGATGGACTTGCAACTAATGAAACAAGCGCAACCTACATGGGCCAGAAATTTTATTGTAAAAAAGTAATTATTTGACAAACTACAGTATGATCTCTTGAATGAATTTGAAAATAGCACAAAGATTTGTCAATGTATTTGTGACAATATTCATTCTGTATCAAGCCTTTAGCGCAGGCTGGCACATGTAAAAAGTTTAACCAACATATTACTTACTATCGTCAGCAAGATAAGAGAAATAAGTTAGCCAAAGTCCCATAGCAAAAAGAGTTAATTGTTGAACATTTAGCAAGAGATTGGGCATACGTACCTCATAAGCAGTGTCATTCAGTTGTGGATTTTCAATTGGTATGTAAGGAACGAGGACAGGAAGCTGACGAAGATGAGCAAAGTGGAAAACCCATCTGCTTGGTAAAACAATAGTGTTACTAAATTGGAAAATAGTTATGCAAGCACAAATGGAGGTTTAGTAAACCTTTCCCATGCTGAAGCAGAACCTCGAAGTATCTTAGGACATAAAGATGCGGCCTCTGCATACTTCCTTTCAACAATCAAATGGTCAAGGTATCTTGAACCCACCTGACTTGCAAGTTATATTCACAAGCTTTTTAATGAATAAGATTCAAATTTCCTCAATATGAAATGATATAAAAAATACGAGTCAAACAAAGAGATTTAGCCAGAACATGAGAAAGATCTTAAAAGTTAGGATAACAAACATGACCTTAAGGGAATATAATAGATGTGTTCAAGTCAAGGACAAATAAAGAGTCTTGTCATGGAAGCGTAGTTAGAGAGAACTGCTTCAAGTGTTTAACATCCCAATTGCACAATGCATATTATGAAACACAATCAAGCATCAACAATGTAATCTTAAACTTTTCTTGCTTCCATTCATACATGTTACTTCCAGAATAATATTTCTATAATAAAAATTGGAAATCTAGATAAATGGGCAAGACCTACGAATTTACCAGTAAAATTGACAACGGATTCCACATCAACAAGAAATTGCCATTCTGAGAAAAGCACATCAATGACTTGAAAACCACACAAACTCAACTAGCACAGAAGCTATATCACAACTTGGAAGTTGCTGCTACCAAACATGATCTTATCATGATTTTACCAAACAATAAATGTCATCTTATTGAAAAATATAAAGAACCCTAGCATCTTTTTTCGGTTAATTTTTCTTTTGTTCTCATAGATAAACTGTAATGGCCAATGAACTTCACTAGTATGATATGATCAAGACAAAAAAATATAATTTTTTAAGGAGATTATCAAATATAATCTTCTAATTACCAAAGAAACAGTACACAAATATCCATGACGGGTATAATATCAAATCAATTTGCTTGCGTCAACCACCAAGGAACCAATTTTTAGGTGTTCAATTAAAGAAAAAAAAACCAGAGCATAGAATACCTCCTCAAGAAGCTCTGTTTGTCCTTGCCTTGCTTCAACTGCAGCTAATGCTTTCTCATGCCAACCATGTTGAAGAAGCCAAGAAATATGATCTTCGGCATCTCTAGCATGCATAAACGCATACAAAGGATTAATTACTATTTTGTGTATACATATGAAGAATATGAAATCGAATATTGTGATACTGACTCCACTGATAATAACAAGATTTGCAAACACACCAAACTCCAACCCATAAAGCATAACACCAAACTTTAAACCACTATTCAAACACTGCCACTTTAACTTGTTACCACATCACAATTGGGAAGCTACCTTCATTGATTAATAAGAGTTGACGGAGTTACTATAGCTAATTACTTTGGACAATCTGAGTTAGGCCCGAAGTTACTACCACATCAATTTCCACCAAGCAAGGTAATGATGATTGGTAACAATGATTGGTAACAGAGCAACAATTGGGTACAGTGAATGCGCCAACATAGTAGGCATCTAAAACAGAAATAAGCAATGGGTACAACGTAAAAGTCGGCACTACATATCACATGCTGGGACAATTAGCATGACATGGTTCGACTGGACAAGGATGTCGATGATTCAAGTGAAAAGTATAAGACAACTTCAGTCAATTAATCAATTCCATATGCTACAAGGCTATGCTTTCAACAATATGAGTGCCTTTGCCAGGCAATACTTAACTGGCTTAGCAAACATAGCTACAAGCTCAACTAATGTATCAAAATTGAAAAAAGGCACAAAATAGAAGAAGAAAGTAACCAATTCTAGCAATTAGGCCTAAATTTTAACATTTTAAGAGACTCCTAAACCTTTAAAACTTTGCCCACTAGTGAAGAACCAAGGATCAAGGCTCACAGTTTTTAATTGTATGAAAATCCTCGACATTAGCTCTCAAACAGTTCAGAATCAATTTTCTAGAAAACAAGATTATATTCGAGGAAAAAGGACCACAAACCTAGGCCTTGCAATTACAACATCCTTGGGAGAAACTATGTAGTATAAAGGCTCATCACCAGCAGCCCACTGACCACCAGAATAGCTACTTCCTATATTTGTAAGAACAAGAAAAAGATAAGGTAAGTCCAAATCATATAGACGTTTGTATAACTTCACAAGAAATTGTAAACCTGAGAAAGGAATATGTGCAAGGGCATAATCCTTTGCTTTATAATGTTCATAACCATGAACAGGCAAAGCATCCGTTGTTAGCTCATCATTTTTCCATGAGACAATTCGTACCTCCGGTCTCTGTGCAGTTCCCTATGGAAAAGTTTCGGTAAGAATAGGTTGTGAGAGGGTTAAGTGATTAAATATAGTCATGCACATAATAACAACCCTTTATGGTCTACTAGACACATTAAACACCGCAGAGAAAGAATAAGAAATAGAGAAAATTTTCTTAAAGAACAAAATGAAATGGACAAGAAAACAACAACATGCAATTTCTGGTTTTATATTTCAGGATAAGATACACTAGTAAGTCCTCAATCTGGACATCTACTTCTTGAATCATACATCCTGCAGAAATATGTCTCTGTAGAAATGGAATATAGATCCTCTCTGGTAATTTACTGTTAAGTATTATATGATTTTTGAATGGCATGTTATTTTTCGGGGATAACTACAATTGTTTATATTACAATCTAAAATTTAACAACTTTAACAATTCATGAATATTGGAATTTTAAATGTGGATTATCTTTATAGTTGCTACCATATGACCTGAAGATCACGGGTTTAAGTTGCGAAACAACTTCTTACAATGCAAGGTAAGGCTACATACAATAGACTCTTCCCCGGGATCCCTCATTGGCAGGAGCTTCGTGCACCATGCTGCCCTTTTATTAACTTCGGATAAATTCAATGTGAAATGTGGTTCCTACGTGCTTAGCAATATTGGTATCAGTTTCAATATTGGATGTTCCAAAAACATAGGCATTGAGATCAGTAAGATCGGAATTGACATGAAAAAAGTTCTAAAACAGAGGAAAATATATTTAAAAATAATCATAGCAAACATTCTTTTAATCATTTTGATATTATTATTAGATTGATAAGTATGTATGACATGTATATATTTTTTGTATATTAGTATGATTGATATGTATCGCATATACTAGTTTGTTATTACATTATTCTTATACACTATTACTAATACATCACTTAAACAATTAATATAACTAAATAAATATTATTAAGAGTAAGGAGATTTGAATCATGATTAATGAGTTCCTTAATAATGGGATATTATAAATTAAAAAAAAAACAAATAGTGTCATAATTAAATTATTAATAGTAATTGAATACAAGTTGATTATAGTTAACATAATTGATCATATAATAATTTAATTTTACTTGATCAATCATTATTATATTTAATGATATTATTATGTCTAATAAGAAATTTGACATTATACATAAGGTCAAAAAAATAACAACATTATTTCAATTAATATTGACGTACCAAGGGGTGTTGAGTGTTGCATGACATGTTACATATCTATATAATTGACACAGAAGCATTGTATATACAGAGGACTATGAGTTTCGGTAATTTATTAGAATGATAAGTTTCAACATAGAGTTTCACTAAATTATCGGAATTATAAGTTTCAATGCTCAACACAGTACTAGATTTCAAACCATGATATAAATTATAATCATTTACTTACAATTTAAATAGTAATTAATTAAACATATTCACCAACATCATATGTATAATATATCTACCTATAGTTAATAATGGCTTATAATTTAATTCCTTATAACACATATGACTATATTTCATTATAGAAATACCTTAGGATTATGCGCACAATCCCAGAAAGTATTGAGTTCCAACACCAAAACCCATCACAAGAAACTCGCAACTCATAATGCAAACATAGACATCCAAATCAGCAATGATACCTTCCATATCACTGGAAAATCGCAGCTAAAATCCTTTGCATGCTCGCCAAAATCCTCCTCTGCCCTTATCTAGTTGACTCCTTTATGAGTTATAAGACTTCTCCAGCCGCAATTACATGGTGCATTTGTGAAACCTCACAGTACTCTCGGCACCTTGTGGCACGGTGTAACTTTCAGGTGTCACCTCAGTTTTGTGTTCCCGTCATAAATTAAGAAAAAACTTCCTTATAATAAAAGCAAATTGAGGACATATTTACAAATTGGTTTCTTAAATGGAACTTCATTACAGGTCCAACTTTCAACTAGACTACCAAGGTGCACAAAAATAGCAAAACGAAGACTACTAATTTTGCTGCACAAGGGAACGCCAGATAGTAAAAAATTACCAAAGAATTAACATATATGAAATATCAAGGGAAGACGCTGAAATATCAAGTACGCTCTTGATGAAACTGGTAGTAAAATATTTTACCTGCCTTGCAGGTGGACCACTGCTGAAGTCTTTTTCTCCATTTTTCTCTTCCAGAATGTAAGCAAGTACAACCAGATTATCACCAAAGGGAGCGATGCCAGATATATAGTAGCTAGTCTGAAAAGATGCTACAATATCCACATACTTTGTACTAGTTATTGATAAACTTCTTTGCAACCCATTTGCTCCACTTGATTGGTTGGTCTTAATTGCTGCAATTTTAACAGATGTTCCCCAGCCAATAACCAAGAGTGTGTCAGCCTAGACATATAAAAGACATGCTTAGAATGTAGACACTTACAGATTTAAGACTGACTACTATTAACCATCTATAATTTCAGGGAAATTAAATCTTATAACAATTTCTAATTTTTTAAAATTATTAAAAGGGGAAGTATATAAAAGTCTGATCCTTTTGCAACTTCATTAGAAAATGACCTACTGCAACTTCATTAAGTCTGATAATCTTTTAACCATCAAGAAAACCTTTTGCAATTTCATTAGAGCCCCTTTCCTAGATGACCTACTGAATAAAAAAGTCTGATCCTTCTGAGGGTCACACAAGAAAAGTCGCATGCATAACTAACAATTTAGGAAGCAAAAACAACTTCACATCCGAAACGAAAATGAATAACAAAACATCTTTCAAACAGAACAAGACTTCTTCATGTGTCTTCTTCAGTTATGACATCTCTGAATGTGTCCACCACCTCAGGTGGAAAGATGCATACAAGGCAGATAGAATAGCTTTAACCTTTCTGGACCTCAAGTGAATTGCTACCATAATACAATAAAACGACTTAGTTGATCCATTTACTGAGAGACAAGCATCGATCTACTATTAGAAAAATGCCTAATGTATTGTTTGCAACAAAGCTTGCAGCAAACCATTCTGTCCAATATACACAATTCTCAAGCTAAATTAAGTACTTCTCAATTTTACATTTCCTTTGAAAAAGACTGGAAAAGAATGAAGTGATGGATCATTCTCAACAAACCTGCCAGACCAAGTGAGGAAGTAAAAGCTCAGGGCGAGGACTTCCTCTCGGCCTCTCAATAAAAGTGATGCGTTGATTATTTGCCATATCATAAATTTTCACCCCTGCATCATTTGCCCAAGCAATTAGGTTTGTTCTCCATTGGACAGCATGTATTGGACCTTCACCATCGTGAAGAATCTAGATGGGAAAATATAAAAACAAATCCTTAATATCATAGCCTTTTTAATGGTGTGATAACAGTATAAGAGACTTTGGAACACCAGATACACCTGTTTATTGTATCCAAACCAATTCTTCATATTCAGGAAAAGTTGACCAGCCAAACCGCCCGTAACAAATCTCCTCGAGGGTTTGCGTGAAAAATCAGGGTCTAGAGCTATCGTCTTCATTGGGCGATGGTACTCAAATTTTAATTTCTCATCAGTAAATAGACCATTTATTACTACAGTTCCATCATCTGAACAGCTACCAACATATTCACCTTCCGAATCAAAGCTAATGTCATTGACAGTGGCTGTGTGAGCAGTGCATTCTTTGACCTGTAAAGAAAGCAGCTTAGTTGCAACTGTATTATGTTCAAGCAGCATGGAGAACACACATTTCAAATAGGTTCTAGCAAAGACTGATTAGAAATTAAAACAATAAGAAACAAACACATCGATCTAACGTAGGCTGACAAATTACTTATGCATAATTTAATTAGAAACTATTTCAAAACTTAATTCTTCAATCATAGACAGAAAATAGTCAAAAAAATAATAATAAATAAATATCCAGAGGAAGAGTTGCGAATCAAGCGAGAAAGGTAATCTAAAAGACGACAAGGAAAGAGAATTGATCTGTATCCGACCTGATTTCCCTGGAAATCCAAGATGTGAACGGTGCCATCATGAGTGCCGAGGGCGATCATACGCTCTGCGACGGCGATGGAGGCAGCGGCGTCGTTGGAGAGGAGGGACGGCACGCTGCCTCCCAACCGCTGGTACTTCAGCCTGGGCTCTTCCTCTTCCTCATCCTCAACATCTTCTTCTTCCTCTTCGGCGTCGTCCTCCTCCCTCTCGTCGTCCCCATCGACGCCGTTCTCAGAGGTCTGGTTCGACGCCATGGTTGCAGTCGAGAGAGGTCCGATCGCAATCTTCTCTTCTCCTCTCCGCTTGCCGCCTTGGACGATTCGCGTGTGGTCAGGCGATTCGCGGTGATCAAGCCAACTCGATCGAGAAGGGAGGAGAGACGAACGTTCGAGCTCAACGAAAGGGAGAGGCCAAAGGCAACGAACAACGGGAAGACACAAAAGCATAAAGCAACAAACAGAGTTTCCATTTCTACTTTTAGACCGTGGCCTGGTGGCCCATGACATGGCCCATACAGGCTACAGCATCCTGACGAATCATTCACTTGCGCGTGGTGACCGATACACAGAAGGATTCCATTGATTAACGAAGGATCGTCGTCGTATTTAAAAAATATTTTCGATTTTATATTTCTGCATATTCTAGTTTTTAAATTAAGTTTTTAATTTCAATAAAAAAAAACAGAACCATTGTTGAATACCTAAATCACTTGAAAATTAGTAAATTATGTATCCAATTCCAATTTTATCCCTGAATCGATTCTAGTTTTTATCCGATGCATCATCATTCACCGACTCAAGGACCCGAGCCCTTTGATGAGATCTTCATGTATTTCTCTAAGTCCTATATGACTTAAACAAATATCAAAGTAACATGACAATCTAACTTAAACTCTTAACATACACATCAAAATATAATTGCATCTACATGGATAAACACAAATGATGCATTCTATGAGATTCAAACCTTATCCACTACCGATAAATTATCATATATTTACTATATGTGTCAAGTTCTAGAGGCAAATGCTCATGCCCTAGAACTAAGGGATGTTGGGCTTATGGACCATCCACCGTGAGTACTTTCCCATTTTGGTCAGTGAGAAACTTCCGTGGGGCCGGACCGATTACCCTAGACTCGATGTTACCCAACCTGATTAATCATTCCCACGGAGATTTTTCACCAGTCTATAGGATAATCAGGAAGTACTTGTGGTGGACGTCTTAGAAATCCAATATTCTTTAATTACAAATTCTATTTAAAAGAAAAATCTCTGTAAATTTCCATGCCTACAAGGTGGCAAAAGGTAATGTGCTCGCCCCAGCGCTTCTACTGACCGGACCCTAGGCCAATACGGAAGAGGTAAATCACGGGAGACTACTAGCCATTAGGATAATGACCAGCGCATGTAAGAGGCTTTTTTACTTGGCTAGCCACATGCACTAGCCACTAGTATCATCCGTGGGGTCAAATTTCCATACCTACCAGCTATCACTCTTGCATGTGCGAGAAACTTTATAGTACTATTGCATAGATTAAGCAATAGGGAGAAATAAAAAAAGTTTATTCTACCAAATTTTGAATGAATGAAAAATATCTAAGAACTAATCCATAAATAATGTTTTAAATTTTTATTTTATAATAGGTAAAAGTGAATAAAATGTACAATTTATCTTTTTCCTCATTAGATAAGAAAAACACCTCCAGACACTTAGAGAAGAAAAGCATTCATACCAGCTTATGTGAAATTAATAACGATATTAAATTTTATATTTTTTTTATATAAAAAACTACTTTTTAATATCTAAATTTAGATTTATATTACCGTATTTCTCTAATTATAAAAAATAATATTCTTTGCCTTAAAAATAAAATAATATTTCTTTTCAATTTTTTTTCTTTCTAAATTATATACTATTACAAATATAATAATAAACAAATAGAAGAGAGAGAGAAAATAATTTAAAAAATGAACATAATGAAAATTTTAAGTAGCTGATAATATATTGTGCTGTGAAAAATAATTATCTATAAGTTTAATAAAGTAGATGATTTACCTTAAATTTTAAAGATATAATAGAGAAACTAGTGTTTATGCTCTAAATCTATTTGATTTTTATAATATCTAAATCATATACTATTTTTTAGCTTTTTATCGGCCGCGTATGTAAGATTTTAAAATCATCAAATCACATAGAGTAATTTATAAATGACCAAATCACATACATATTCCCATTTTTGTCCTTGCAATTGTTCCTAGTCAAGTCAATTTTTTATAAGCCAAATCGATTTTTTTAACCAATTTTAACTAATTCATCTTAAAAAAATCATTACTCTTAATGTATTAGTTTAAATTAATGTTTGATAGCATTTTTACAATTAGGAGAACTAGTCAAATACATAGAAATCTATTTCATATCATTCCGAGTTCTCTAGGTCCATCGGTCGATTTCAACCAAAATGGGTTAATGAACTTAAAGATCTCGGAATAATATAAAATTAGTTCCTATGTGCTCCTTTAGTTCTTCTAATTATAAAAGTGCTATCAAACATTAATTTGACTAAATATATTGAGAATATTTATTTTTAAAATACGAATGCATCCAAAAAAACTAATTTCTGTTAATCAAATTGATATTTGAGAGTACGAATATAATCATAATAACTAGATGAATTCATATGACCTAGTTTCACATCATTCCTAACTCTCTAGGTCCATTAGCCGATTTTGGCTGAAACCGACTGATAGACTTAGAGACTTCGGAATGACATAAAATCAATTCATATGTGTTGGTTTAGTTCTCTTGATTGTAAAAATATTATCAAATATCAATTTAACTCAATATATTGAGCGCATTGATTTTTTAACACGAATAAGTCAAAAGTGACTTAAAAATATCGATTCGACCGATAAAAAATAGATTCGACTAGGAACAGTAGTAAGGGCAAAAATAAAAATGGATACGTAATTTGATCATTTATAAACCATCCTACGTAAATTTGATAATTTTGAAACCTTATATACACGGTTAAGTAACAAGCTATATTTTTAAAATAACCTTCTTCTTTCTATACAGGTCTCATCTGTTGGTTGGATCTCGAAAATTATAAATCATTTCAAATCAAAATTAATACACTTTTGGAAACCTCAATGTATTTATTCTCGGATAGCAGTGAATTAAATTGAGAATAGTGCATTAAATTGAGACATTTCTAAATTTGTACTCTATCAATTAAAAAATTTACGCTATCGAATTTAGATACGAGAACATAGATATTGTTCCGGTGAAGAACTATGTGGATGACCAGAGTCAATGACGCAACCAAAGAGGATGATGAAGAAGACAGCGATCCACGCCCCTGCGAAGTCAACACGAGCGTTAAAGGGGAAACACCGGGAAGAATTATGGCAAAGCTCCCTCCGACGATCAAGTCAGGAAGAGCAAAATATGTGTTATGTGAAAAGAGGAGATTTCCCAAGAAGATTTACCTATCGCTCCTTCTTTCTTATATAGACTGGTGGGGGCTCCTCCACGATTGTAACCGTTTCCGCATTTATGATCGTGCGCTCCCACATTTATGAACGCGCGTTAGGGCAAGAATTATTCATTACAGTTGTGACCTGCATTTCAGTTATCATAATTGTGGAGAAATGATTGATAATAAATGTTGATATTAATGCTAGGTTTTCTTCCCCTTTTAACATTAATGTTCGTTGAAATTCCCAAGGAAGGACCTTTTCATGGACTTTTTCTTAAATGACCTTAAGTTAATATTGTCGGAGGTGACCTCGGGTATTATATGCTCTAGGTGATCTCGGGTACTATCTGCCCGAGGTGGCCTTGGGTTTATCTGCCTGAGGTGATCTCGGGTCTATACCCCCAAGGTGATCTCGGGTCTATGTGCTCGATGCGGTCTCGGATCTATGTGCTCGATGCGGTCTCGGCCACTGACTTGCTGGACACCTTCTGTAGATAACTCCTTGACGGATATCCTTCGCCTCTTAACATCCGGATCATACATAATAAGAAGGCTTTTCAAAAATATTGGTTTTGATTTTGAAATGATTTAGAGTTCTCTAAGTTCATTAATCAATTTTGGACAAAACTGACTGATGAATCTAAACTATTCAAAAATTTAAAAGTTTGATATTTTTTAAATTAGGAGAATTCTAAGAACCCATTGATAGTGTTGGTCAATGGAGTAGGCTTTAAAAAATTTATTATTTTCAATTTATGCTTTGATTCGAAGTGATTTAGAATTTAGATCTAATATTTTCCTTCTTTCAATATAACTATTATCATTCAATAAAAATATATTAAAATTAATATTGTTTTATATATATATACTAGTCATCGCGCACACGCGTTGCATGTGCAATATAATACATGAATATGATAAATTAGACTTGATAATGATGCACCAAGCCCATGTAGTAGTACAACGCAAGGGGGACGCTTGAGAACCCCAGAGCAAACTACTGTAACAAACTCTGCGTCATAAAAAAATTAATTTAATTTTTTATATCAAATATTAATTGATAAGGACATATATTACACATCTTAGCCAAAAGACTGAGAAATGTGTGTTTTTTAATGTCACCGATCTAAGATATTTATAGAAACTTCTCTACCTGCAGTGTTGTTAATTTTAAGATGTGGGACTAAAGAGATCATAGTTGTGTAATACCTATTAATAAGAAAATTTTCTAATAATACACCGCACCTGAGTCTCGAACTCTAGATCCTGGATTGTAATGAGAAAATTTTCTAATAATACGCTGCATATGAGTCTCGAATTCTAGATCTATAATTGACTAATGAGAAAATTTTTCAATAATACCCGCAGTTGAGGGATATTAACGTATTTTCATTTGAAGCTTCACCAAATTAATTGAAAATTAGTTAGTCTTTAGGCCAGATTCTTAATAATATAGTAAGATTATATTTGATTAGATGATATTAATTTAAAAAATTTTACTTATAGATACTCTAATACATTCCTAAGATCATCCATATCAACTTCTCTATTTAAAATTTTTACTCTAAATTTTAGATAAGGTCACTAAAAAACCTTTGCATCAGCTAATTTATCCATTCTCTAAATTTAGAGTTTGTGAATAGTGATTATCTACATTTAGAGAATGAATCTTTACTCTAAAAATGAAATAATATTTCTTTCAATATCTCTCTTTCCACTCAATCTCTCTCTTCCACTTATTAAAAAAAATATAATAATAAAAAAATAAATGAGAGAGAAAAAACAATAAAAAAATAAAAATAATGATAAATTTAGGATAATTAATGTAGTGTAAAGTAAAAATTAACTCTCTAAATTTAATAAAGTTGATTCTAAACTTTAGATATAGAATAAGAAAATTGATGTGTACGCTCTAATCCTTCCAACCCTAAAATAAAACCTCTTACCTCAAAAGTCAATGCCTTCGCCTCGCCGTTAGCAGCCGCTGTATCATAAGCAAAGAAAAAAAATATACGGAGATATGACCCCAGACAATCAATTATCGTCACCCATTTGTCAAAGTTTAAATTCCAGAAATTTTGAAAAAACTTGAGGAGGAGAAGAAAAAGAGAGGTTTCTGATTCATGCTTTGGCACTCTTGTTCTAAACAAGTTGTGAGGTATTCTGAATATTAGATTGGAACAAACTTGAACAATTTATTTTCGTGCAGGTTCTTTCAATTGAGATATGTGGACATAAGGATTGACAAAATAAGAAATAAAAATATTAGAAATAAAGTTGAAGTTACATTTATTGAGGGAAAACTCCGAAAGATATATTTAAGATAGTACGAACATGTACTTAATGGGCTAATAAATGTTCTAGTTATGCGATGAGAAACTATGATAAACACGCGTATCAAACGAAGAAAAAGGAAAATAAAAAAAGACTTGGTTAGCAACGATAAATAAGATAAAATTTATTTAAGTATAAATGATAATATAGTAGGTGATAAAGCTGATATAAAAGGATCTATATAAATGATCTTACCTAGTGGGATAAGACTTGATCGTAGTAGTAGTTTTTTTCCAATTGACCAAAAGAGCAACTAACCTAACAAAGATTAAGCATGTATAGACTATGAATGAAAGTGATACAACATCAACTTTGAGCAACCTCATCTTTCAAATGAGTCCCTTGAGTGCCCCACCAATGATTTAGCCTTCCACATGCAAACCCTAGTTATGTTTGTTTCATTCTTGGTCCGAGATACCTGAGCAT
>JBBPFQ011296058.1:0-19293 GCA_037974815.1 Kaempferia elegans | reverse complement strand
TCCACTTCGCGGGGAACGCGAGCGTGGCGCTGCCGCGGCGAAACTACTTCATGGGGTTCGAGAGCGGCGGGCATCGGGTGGGGTGCCTGATGGTGATAAGCGGTGCGGAGGCGGCCGCGGAGGAGGAGTACGGGGGGCCGGCAGGGACGCTGGGCAACTTCCAGCAGCAGGGCTTCGAGGTGGTGTACGATCTGGAGAAGAAGCGGGTGGGGTTCGCGCGACGCCGCTGTGCAGCGCTGTGGGAGGAGATGACACGTGCCTGAGCGACGCCTCCGCACGTGTGGGCTTTGACTGGGGAGCAGGTTACAGCGGGGCGGGAAGGTGCGGCGCACGTGCGGGGCATGGGCGAGGACAGGTCTTTTTTGTCTCACAAGTCCCAATTATGGTCTAGATGTTCGGGATATGTAACGCTGTAAATTTATGTAAATGATAAAAATGTCGATGCCCATCAACATATATATTTCGATTTTCATCTACCAAATATTAAAAATAAAAATAAAATATATTTTATCTCCATTCTAACTTCCTAAATCCACCAACCAAGCCTCTCAAAACGGGGACTACAAACAATTGAAGGCAAAATTGGATTCGTGGTAATGAATTAGTTTGTTGCTTTTCCAGAGTCCAAATAGGTTTATCACAGCCTTAATGTAATGTTTCGCCGTCCACTGAGTTTTACTAATAAATACAAGGAGTCAGAGGTGTTTCAATTGGGTTGGCCGTCACAAATTCAAGTACATAAAACCTACCAGAAATGAAATTTTAAATATCTATGGAAGAATGATAATGTGAAAAGGAGGACCAAGAAAAATGCGGCTCCAAGACAAAAGCTACATTTATACGAAGAAAAAAAAGAATACAAATGGAACGGATTAATGTGGATTCAAGTGGAATATTAGCCCCCCAAAAAAACTGTCCCGATGATGAAATAACTTTCTAAAGTGTAAATTTGATAATAAGCTAGCGCAACACTTTTTTATGATAAATCAAAAGAACATGGCGTGCATAATTCAGAAAAAAGAATACCATTTCAAGTTTTACCATCTTGTACTCCATCGAACATAGACGATCACTTTTGTGGGGCATCGATAGCCTCGCTGCCATCCTTCCAAAATGATTGACATTCTCTGCAAGGTCAAAATTATAACACATGTTTTTGTTTCTTTTCGTTGGATTACTTAAAATAATACTTTAATATACTTGTACATACCTACAAAATTCATACTTGAGAATACAGAACCACTGAGGCTTTTTATGAACCACCAGTCGCTGCTTTGCTCTGCGTCACAACAATGAGAAGTTGACATGCTTCAATAGGCGCTGTAGCCTGTAGGTGTCCAGCTGTGAGTACGCTCAGTATTCAGTAATGAGCGCTGGGTATGCTCTAGTAATGAGCTGGCATATAAGGCCATGACAATACAATTTGGTCCCAGCCAAAATTAAGCACAAATACTGTCAAACTACTTTATGAAGATAGAAACAGGTGTCCGGAAAAACAATTTAAGTGAACCTTCAGGACCAAGTTTGCTCCATCTGAAATCTTTGCAACAATTCTCACCGGGCGGTTGAGTACGTAATGGCGGTGATGTCACAAAAAGAAGCTTAACATACTGCTGCAATCATATAAAGCTCAAACGGTCAAACCTATTGATGTTGTTAATTGCATATACAGGTTTCAGCGTTAATGAAGCTTACACGTATTAACAGTGTCGGCTAATGAGCGATGAAGTATGCACCCTAGTCCTGCTTTCTCTGTCAATTTTTCGTGAATCTTTAGGCACTTGAAGCACGTAGACGTAGGTACATAAGGGTTTGCTATTAGAAATCAGTTGGAATCAAACAGAAATGGAATGATACATTCAATCTTTTGCAAAATCAATTAACATTTAGTGATCTATCCCTTGGTTACTTGATCGGGCACTAGCAGCGAACTGCATGAGCAATGTAGCAGACAAGTCAATAAAGTTTTGACAATAGTAAGCAGTGACAATAGTAACAAGCTGACAGACCTTGGTTGTGGCACCGAAAAACTGTCTTTTAATCAGTTTTGGTTATGGCACCGTAGTGCATTTATTGACTAAAGTTTTGTGAGGTTCTAGAATTGAATATATTTGTAACGAATTGAGGTTTTATAATATTTGAACCAACTTAAGAGCAACTATAAGCGACCTCTATGTAAATAATTAGGAACCAAGTTGTAAATATTTAAGCACACAAAGAGAGGGATTGTACACCTAGGGAAGTAATGCACAACCACCAACCGCTCAAGATACTAAATCATACTTATTTGTGGCATGGGGAGAGTCAGCTTTGAGACTATGCCCTGAGTGTTGTAAGGAGTTGGCTTTTCTGCACTTGAAGTGTTAAATGAGAGGTGTTGGATGCAAGACTTAAAATCTACTGAGTGTCATAACCTATGCTCGAGAAAGAGTAATGCAGGAGAAACCCAATGATCAGCACCCTCTGATCTTCTTGAGGATCATGAAAGGCACAATGAATTAGAAATAACTTGCATCCGAGAATTAAATACTCTTGATAACAAATCAGAGTCAAAAATTATGAGACAGCCATGTTCTTCTTTGCATTGTACTTGTCTGCTTTTCTAAAGCACAACCAATGAGAGTGACTGCCACTACAACTTGGAATGGAAACATAAGAGAGCTGAGCTCAGATATTTGTCAAGATATTATTTATTTATTTTCTTATTTTCTGCATTTGAGTATGTGTTAAGTTTATGTTTTCGGTTGAGCCTATGAAGAGTTTTATAAATTCACATTATTATATCATGAATTATTAAGATCGGATGCTTGTATTTTGAGATATTGACCATGTGGTCAATACCTATTTAGTTATTGCTTATTGAGAAAAATGTAAAAATACCATGACAGAAAAATGCATATGGACTTAAGAAAGAGCTGTCACATTGATTTAATATTCCAAATCAACATTGCCTAACTATACAATCCCAACATAATCACATAATCATAAATCCATAAACAACAGGAAATTACATAAAAATAAACCTAACAAAGCATATTCAAACTGCTGAGCTGACAAAATTTCAATCGTAATTATCTCAATCCAATTGAAACAGGGATAGATAAAAGAAACATTGTATTACACAATTACATTAACAACATTCTCATTTATCTTACCAGCAAACTTTTACTATTAACTAATTCTTATATTTTGGGCAACATTTTGGAGATATATTGAGTGAACAATGTTTTTTTCCCACCCGATTGTATTTGATCACTGAATCAAGTATCTGACAATGTAATATAAGGTGGGTGTCCAAAGAAACGTGGAAATATTAAGCATCAAATTCATGAGATTTTTCAACTACTGTAGTAACAAGAACAATGTTCGACTGGAAAAAAAAAAAAATTGTCGATAAACGCATCTTACTTCATGGGTATGTCATAATAATCGGGATCCAAATATGAGAGCATCGCGTCCACATCCTTTATGGCCATTATTGATCGATGCACCACTATCCAATTCGCTGACTACAGCCAAAATAAAACCAGCCAAAGCAACATAAAATTTCCATATACGCAGATCAACCTAACCGATGGTAGAAAAGGATTGGATCCCGACCAACGTTGCACCTCTCGTCTCTGGTCTTCACGGTCGAACCTTCCAATGCCGTCTTCAACGCCTCCACCGGCTTCGATCTACCATCAGGAAGGCAGCATTAGGGCTTACTCGGGAAGTCGGAACTTGGTGGATCTACCGTGGATCGAGGCTTAGGGTTGCGATCGGAACTCACTGCTTGAGCAAGCTCTCGATCTTGCGGGATTTCTGCACGATTCTGATGAAGATGGCCTCGAGGTTGTCCTCCTCGACAAAGCCCTCAGCCATGGCTGATTGGCTTCCGTTGCCGGCTCCGCCGCAGCTACGCCTACGCCCCCTCCATTTTGGAACTGAGTCCAGATGTCATTTTACACTTTTAAATTTAATTGATTATTGATGAATTTTATATTAAAAGATTGTTTATTTATTTTGAAAGTATTTTTATTTTTTTATAAACTTGATAAAAATGTCCATTAATTTACCTCACTCATATTTACGAATTGATTAGAATGGATTAAAAGGTGTATTATATATTTATGAAAGAATATATTTAATTTATTATTTTTTTTCATTTTAACCTTAATAATTACTCTCTTTTTTTCTCTCTCCCCTGTGCATATAATTTCTTTTTCTTTTTTCACTCACGCATGCAACCGATCGTCATTTTTCTCTTCTCACATCTCTCCCTTATCTCTTTTGGATAATGCATTCAAACACATTTGACTTGATATTTTTCTATATCGGGCCCCCAATGTGGGCCAAATTTTTTTCCATATTAGGCTCAATGTGAGCCTAATTTTTTTCATATCAGACACAACTTGTGTTTGATATTTTTCATATCAAGCTCATAAGGATTAGTGTTTAATTGATTTTTTTATAACATTTTAACATTTCCGGAGAAGGCGAAATATAAAATGGACTGTATCGTTGGACTCCTTGTAGCCTCATAAATCCACAGCACCTGAAATGGGTCCAATCGGACTTATCTAGACCCATCAGTAGGTTTTGGTAAAAATTCACTGATCGATGTAGAGACCTCAAATTTAAACCATTTTAGATGGTGTGGATTTTTGAGACTACAAGGAATCCTACAGTGTTGTCAATTGCATATTTTGACTTCTCCGAAGGTGTTAAAATTTTATCAAAAAAATCAATTAAAGCATAAATCTATTTATATCAAACCCACATTGGGCATGATATTTTTTCATATCAGGCCTAACGTGAGCCTGATATGATTCATATTATGTCCTTGGGGGTTAGGTTTAACTGGTTTTCTTGATAACATTTTAACACTTCCGGAGAAGTCGAAATATGATATGGACGACACTGTTAGACTTCTTGCAGTCTCATAAATCTACATGACATGAAATGAGTCACATCAGACTTGTTTAGATCCATTAGTGGATTTTAGTTAAAACTCACTGATCGACATAGAGACATCATATTGCAACTATTTTAGGTCATGTGGATTTATGAGACGGTAAGAAGTCTAACGATGTCGTTTATTGTATATTTTTAATTTTTCCGGAGATGTTAAATTTTATCAAAAAGCAGCTAAACCATAAACACATTCATATAATGCCCACGGAGGTTAAAGTTTAGCTGATTTTTCTATAAAATTTTAACACATCTGAAAATGCCGAAATAGCAATGGACGATATCATTGGACTCCTTGCAGCCTCAGAAATCGACAAGTCTAAAATATGTCAAATCGGACTTATCTAGGTCCATTAGTGGATTTAATTTGGTCAAAATCCATTGATTGACTTATGGTATGTTTACTTGGGAGAGCGGAAAGTAAAATTAAGGAAAAGTTTCCGCAGTGGAAAAGTTTCCGTTGTTTACTTCATTAAAATTTTTAGAGGGAATAGAAAGACAATCCATCCGCGGATCATTTTGGAGTTAAAATCAATCCACTCAAAATCGGGCAGAAAGCAGAGGATGGAAAAAAAATGACACATGTACCCCTTTGTATTCATAAAATTACATTGTATACCTAAAAAATTGACACATGTATCCTTTTTAACTCACAAAATTACATCATTACCTAGAATATATCCATCTTTCTCAATCAAAGTAGATAAGTACACAAAGGGAAAATTTTATTCATCCTTTCTCTTCTCTTCTTCTAAGGAAAATAAATTTCTTTCCCTTCCTTATCCACCCGAGTAAACATAGCAACATTCCTTCCTCCTAGTTCGTTCGTTCCTTCCTTCCCCATCCATCCTCTACGCTTCGATATCGACAGTGTGAGAGAGCGAGAGGGCGACGATGCTGCCGCCTCCCGTTCGAAGCCCTAGCCGCCTGCTCCTTTGCCATTGCCGTCTCCCCTTTCACATTTCCCCTCCGACTCGTCTCCCCCTCTCGCTCAATTCCTCCGTAGGCCGCCGCTTCCACTGCTCCACCGTCTTCGCTCTCTCCTCCGACCCCCAGATAGCCCCCACCGACCTCACTACGACGCCTCCCTTCTCCCACATCCTCTCCATCCGCGAGTCCCTCCTTTCCCGCCGGAGGACCGCGGCCGACATCGCGGGAGAGTACCTCGATCGCCTCCGCCGCACGGAGCCGCAAATCCATAGCTTCCTCCATGTATCGGAGACGGTAATGCAGGAGGCGGAGGAGGTGGACAGGCTGATAGCGTCCGGGAAGGACTTGGGGCCTCTGGCTGGGGTTCTTGTCGGAGTGAAGGATAATATTTGTACTGCAGGCATGCCATCGACTGGTGGGTCGAGGATTTTGGAGGGGTATCGACCACCTTTTGATGCTACGGCGGTGAGGAAGTTGAAGGATGCCGGAGCTATCGTAATCGGGAAGACGAATATGGATGAATTCGGGATGGGGAGCACAACTGAAGGCTCGGGCTTTCAGGTTGAAGTTCTTTTCTCATTACTACTACGTTCTTCCCCGTGTTCTTCAAGCGAATAAGAACTCCTTTTTAGTTGGTGCAGTTTGCATTTTAAGCTAATACGAACTCCTTTTTAAGCTATGGTCATGGAGCAAGGCAAGAAAAGAGATGAAGACATACCATTCAGTTTAATTTGGTGTCTTCTTTGCTTCTGCTTAACCTAAATTGACCTACTATCTGACTAGGAACTCTCGGAATCCTACATGAACCAAAATTCTCTTCTCCCCTAAAATGTCCTTACAGTAATGTGAATTTGCTGGTTCACACTTTTTACTTGGGTGGGCTACTTGTGTGATGTTTGTTCCTGCATATTGCCTGAGCAAGATTAGAATGGAGTGATTTAGCTCTTGGGCTAAGAGTCCACATAATCCCATGTGGCTCAATCGGATTGATATTTGTATATCTATGTTAGTTTTGATAATGTGTCTTTAATTATATTTGTCATTGCATCTAGTCGAGGATCAACGATGAAGTGAAATCTTTGCAATATGTGTCAGATTATTTTCTGGACATATTGGCGTCAAAGTTACCCACCAGGCTTCTAAAAGTTCGCTTAAAAATGTGTTGTGACTTGTGAGTGTGAAAATAGTGTGTTTCCTTCAATTAATATGACACATTAAATTGGGAAGTTTATATTGTAATATCTTTGAATCTAACTATGAATAGGCTGTAACTTGTGTGGATTAATTGCTAATCTTTCTGAGTATTTGATTAAAAATACACCTTCTCAAATGAGTGACTTAGTCTTGTTAGAACCTTTTCATCTGTCAAAATCTTAAAGATTTGTATGTCATTGTAGAATAGATATTTTTTTTAGAATCACAACTCGTACAAAAAGTGAGAGCAGAACCACTTTATATGACAGCCAATACATGCAACAAAAATGATACTCTTGATAGTTGTTGTTATTATTATTTCTTTTTATTGTCAGTAAAATACTGTATGGTTAGGTACAATACACAGGTCCTGTCTTGCAATTCTCCTATGGCATTGGACTTCTTTTTTAAATGCCATCTTAGATGCTTCCAAACTCATGAAAAAGGTTTTCTAGAATGATCAATAAACACTGTTTTAATCAGCAGGTCATGTTTTGATCCTATTAAGATTTGCTGGGATACAAATTGATTTTTTCATATTAGTTCACGAATTAACAATATTTTATGCATTTATGTTGCTATGTGATCATCCTTTTTCTCATAGGTCACAGCAAACCCTTGGGACATCTCACGAGTGCCTGGAGGATCATCAGGGGGTTCTGCTGCTGCTGTTTCAGCTAAGCAATGTGTCGTGTCTTTAGGAAGTGATACCGGTGGTAGTGTGAGGCAGCCAGCATCATTCTGTGGCGTTGTTGGGCTCAAACCAACTTATGGGCGTGTCTCCCGATTTGGACTCATGGCATATGCGTCATCTTTGGATGTCATCGGATGCTTTGGAGCTTCAGTCATTGATTCCGCCATTGTTCTAAATGTGGTGTCTGGTCATGACAGATTTGATTCAACTAGTAGCACACATGTGAGCTTTAGAAACTTTCTTAGTCTTTATTCTTCCTAACTGATGTTCTTTTGGCAATTTTTTCTTATTTTTCAGAAAAATCTGAAAATCACAAGTGTTTTGCTATTGCTTGATAATGTATTAACTAATAATTGTTATCATGCTTGCTATTTTTAACTCATTACCTTTTCATCTGCTTGACAGGAAGTTCCTGACTATGCATCTTTTCTGATGTCAACTGATCACTTTGAGTCTAAACCTTTGAAAGGACTAAAAGTTGGCATGATTAGGGAGACTATCGGTGATGGTGTTGACGTGGGAGTGATCTCCTCAATCAAAACTGCAGCTTTACACTTGGAAGAACTAGGGGCTACAGTAACAGAGGTTGCTTCTGTTTGATTAATTTTCCATTCTACTATGAATATTTCATATCTTCATTTCAGTAGCGATATAGTTTATGTAATCACATTTCAAGCTATATACTAGAGACTTCAGTATTAGCATAAATGTTCTCGTGAGTATTCTATTGCAGGTATCACTGCCCTCGTTTTCTCTTGGGCTTCCAGCTTACTACGTCTTAGCATCTTCTGAAGCTTCCTCAAATTTGTCACGCTATGATGGTGTAAGGTGATTCTTTGTTTATATTGCTTTTTATATCACCCCAAGTGTTCTTACACTTCTCCAGATCACAACTCTAGAAAATATATAACAGATATGGGAATCGAGCTACAGTTGATGAGTTAAACTCATTATATGGAGACTCCCGAGCTGATGGATTGGGACCTGAGGTATATGACTTTTTTTTCTTGTCTAATCCAACAAGATACTATTCAATTGCTTACTCTTAATATATGGTAGTTTACTTATTTAAGCTTATGTAATATGATAATCTCTGAATTCAACCATGATATTCAAAGTAAATTGGCCTTATAAAGAAATTGTTAGTGAAGAACTATGAATTCTTATACCTATTCAAGGGTTAACGGACTAGCTTAGAGTTACACATACAAGTGACATCATATATGATAACATATATCAAGACTTAATTATGGCAGCATATATGACAACATATATAAACCATATATGGTAACATATATCAAGACTTAATTATGACAGTATATATGGCAATATATATCAAAGCTGAAGCATATATGACAACATATATCAAATCTTAATTAATAGCTGTAAATATATTATAGTAATAACTTTCTTAGTTGTAAATATATTATAATTAATAGCATAGTTATACCTTTATGATTTAGGTAGATTGATTTAGATAGATAGCCTAAATTTATGGCTAAAAATATGTTCTATAACTTTCCGTAAATCACTAACATTTTCTATATAATGAGAAGAACTCTTATAATGACAGAAGAACTTTCTGTAGGTTAGAGTTACACATATAAGAACATTATTATACTTTATATTGATTGATGCTTCAAAGGCTATAAGGTTTAACCACAGTTCTAGTCCTATGCCCAAATGAAAATGGTAACGGTTTCATTAGACTTTGACATCCACTATATTTTTCTTGTATGAAATTCAATGGGAGATAAGATTCATGTAGCTAATCCTAAATATTTGTCACCAACACAGCCTATTTATGTTGATGTTTGAACTCGTCAATTGTCATGTGAACTGTGAAATTTGTTGACGTGTTCACATAAGTCCAATGAGAGGGAATCATGTTTCTCTTCATGAATTTTCCTTGGAATACAATTCATTTTGTCTAAAGCCTATATGACACACACCCTTCCTTGGTTTGATTTGGGTGAAAGTTTGGGCATGCTGTAAAATTTATCAAATCTTGATGTTGGAAGGAATAATTTCCAAAGTTAATGTCAATTCAGATGGTAGAGTTGGACCAAAATGATCAAGGCAATACATTCCTTTTCAAAAATTCAAGTGCAGCTTCAATCAGAGTAGCTCATCGAATGTTTTCTTTCTACATTTATCTACCATCAATTCTGTAACCCATTTCTAAAAAATATGGTTTGATTAACTATTCCATTAATGCATTACAATTTACAGACTTTTTCGAATTTACAAAGTATTATTTTTTCTTAAGCTATGCAGTCCAGTTCCTCCAATGCCCATTATAGCAAACAGAACCAAGTTTAAACAGTTCTTGGTGTTAAGAAAAAAAAAGGTCTTTTTGCGCTAGTATTTCTTTTTTTTACAGAAAATATTTATAGCTTAGTCTTGACTGAACTCAAGTGAGGATCTCACATGCCAAAGCTTTCTTGCAAAAACCAATATTACCACAGGGTCTTTCATGTGTTGGTTTAACTTGGAGGCTCATCTTCTATTGTATATATGGGTTCATGTTATTGAAAATTAGAACACGATTCCATATTTATGTAGGTAAAAATGAGAATTTTGATGGGAACATATGCACTATCTGCTGGATACTATGATGCATATTACAAGCGTGCTCAGCAGGTACATAAAAACTTCTGCTTTCATCCTTATAAAGATCTCGAAGGATCATAGCAAAAAGATTTATATTTTTTATGCCATATAGGTGAGGACGTTGATTCAGAAAAGCTTCAAGGATGCATTGGAGAAAATGGATATTCTTGTCTCACCTGCAGTACCATCACCTGCTTATAAAATTGGTAAGTGGTTTGATAATTTCTGCTAGTTGCTAACTGTTTTCCGTTCTAGCTCATCATATGCAACTTTTATAGGAGAAAAGGTCAATGATCCTCTGGCTATGTATGCAGGCGACATCATGACAGTATGAATCTTGATTCTCATTAGTTACATATGTTCAATTTAAACATTCTTGTCTCAATATGGATAATACTATTACAACTTCATATATTACACTTATGAAGATAAGTGTTTAGAGTGACTTATGAAAGTTCTCATATGAGCCAATGGCATGTTACTTTTCGGAGTAGATGTCTAGTATTAAGCTGGACAAGGTCCACAAAACCTACTCTAAATTATCTTATGATGCCATAGTCAATTATCATGCTACCAAATTTGCATTAAGTTGTAGGCACTTATCTTCTTTTTGGTTGTACCACATATTCGGTATAAGTCCATGTATCTGCCCTCATAAATTTACTAGTTTATTTACATTCCAACAACTGTTGCCAAGGTTATGAAAAATTCATTTTTTTTAATCTCAGATTTAGCCATACATTTTAAGCAAATCTTGCTTAAACCTTTTTTTGGCCAAAAAAATCCATTGTAGCTTGAAGTTTAGTTAGTGGAAGGAATTTAGCCGATTCTTGATACCCTGTTAATTTTTAATATTCTTGCCTGTGTGATTGCTAACACGGCCACATCATCTCAAACCACTAGATTTAAATCGAAACTAGACACTGTGTTATTAGGCATGAGTTTTTGTTAGGCTCAGTCAATTGATCTGTTTTATTCTTACTACTAGTCTATCTAGACGACCAATTTATGTTTATTTCTACCAATTCATTGAGACAACAAGCTCTCTTTCTCCCTCTTTGTTCTCTGTTAAACGCCGTCATGCCCTTTTCCTTTTGCGAGCAGTGTACTTATTCATGCAGGTGAACATTAACTTGGCTGGGCTCCCTGCACTAGTCGTGCCATGTGGGTTCGTTGAAGGTGGAAGTGCAGGTCTTCCTGTTGGCCTTCAGATGATTGGCTCTTCCTTCAGTGAGGTAAGAAGCACAACCATACCGATATTCTCAAAAACCTGTTAATAACATTTTGGGACCGGCTAAATCTTATCCGCCGTTATTATTACATTATCATATCCTTCAAGTGCACCTTCATCTCATGCTTTCTATCAGAACGCCTCTCCGTGGACCTCTTTTTTTTTTTCAACGAAATACTAGATAAACTGGTCCTTGAGTATAAGAGAACATATAACCTCTAGATCAACTTTGGTATTGCAGGAGAAGTTGCTGAGAATTGGTCATATATTTGAGCAGACACTTCAAAACTACAGATTTGTTCCGCCATTGTTGTGATCGTAGAACCTCCACAAAAATTCATGAGTCATCAGTGATGATGCATCACACAATACTGTGATCTTCCTATATATGAATTCCAACCAAATTGATTTTTTCTGTTTACTCCACATCGAGTTTCAGCTTGTGAAGATGCATTTTTTTGATCATCTGATGCTGCTCCTATTTATCCTGATGGAGATCTCTACTTTATTTGTCTATAATTGTAAAATTTAATTACTCCACAAATCATACACTGTGCCTGGGCTAGCTCAGTTTAGTTACAGTTCACTTCTAAAGAAAATCTACCAATATCATATCGCACCAACAGAAATGGCTGTGTGAACCAGCTGTTCCTCATTCAAAAAGCGTCTAAACTCTAGGGAACAAGACATAAAATTTTATACACCTATGTATCTTGTCTATGTTGCAGTTTCTTGGGACATGCATTGCTTCCAAAATCAGCTTGTTGCCTACCTTCCAAATTTGATATACTGTTGTGAGTATAATCTTTTTTGCTATGTTTTTCCATGAGGTTCCTCGAGCTTGTTTAGTATTGTTAAATGCTAATTGATACCGGAATGGTGCTGTTGAATTCCCAACCAAAGAATAAGTTTATTTTCTTCTTTTAAGCTAGCACCAGATATCCAATTCTGCAGGTTGATTAATCATGGGGATGATCAAGTTTTTTACCGGGATAAATTCAGAAGCATTTGCAATGAGCGGCCTAGCAATCTAACATCTTCAATTTGTTAATCTATTGGAGGAAAATATCATGTAGTGCACCGTAATTAAGAATAAAACCGTAGATATTTGAGAGATTATATGAACGCCTCGCCGTTGCACCATAGTTCGGGATATATTTTGGTCTCACAGATATAGTACCTGACAAAACTAAGGGTAATAAAAAAAAAATCTAACTTTAAATTCCAAATGGAAGGTCGTCTTCTGAGACTATCTATCTTTTACATTATTTTGGTGAAATTAAGACACATGAATTATGCTTCAGGATGTTTGTAGCAGTTCGCTTATATCGTAGCCTTGAATCTGTACACAACAAGAAATCTGTTAACACCACACAATATTAAATTATAACTAGACAAACAACACAAGTAAAATTTGTTTCTTAAACTATTCAAAATTTGAGTCTAGGCTAAGGTCCGTTTAAGAAAAATTAATTTGTGCAGAATGTTGTGCCTGTGCATAACATTTTGCACGAATTTTTCTTATTAAAAAGATCAATTATTTTTTTCTAATTTGATTATAATAATACGAGGAAAATTATTTTTCTTGTCCTTCTCCTTTGTGGTTTGTGGAAGCTAGTCATGCTGAGTGAAGTGAATGGACAGAGAGTTGGAACTGATGGAAAAAAAATAACTTTTACTTGAAAAAACATTTCCATGACACAGATGCTAAAAGAATGTGTCCATGTGAGTTTTGCCAATACCTAAGAACGGAAATTACACCCCAATGGCAAGATCTCAAAAGGAGGTGTACATAACACCAACAAAATATTTCAGCATGAATGAGACAAGTGAAAGATGAGCAAACAAACAAAGAGACTAAATCACATATGCTGAAATACCTGAAGGAATGTGAGCAATAAGATGACTCCTGAGTTCCATAGTGCATGTATTGTGATAGGTGTTAGTAGATTATGAGTTTGAGCATATGAAAACCCTAAAGCAGTCCCTGTTCAAAGCCACAGAACATTAAAAAAAAAACAATTATTATGATCAAGGAATGTCAAAAAACCTTAAGTTCGTCTATTAAACTGATAACTAAACCTATTCCTACTATGTTCCAATATGCTTAGAGCAAGACACCAATCTTCCTATAATATGGTGAGTTTGTAAATGTTAATGGAAGTTTCTTACAGTTAATTAAGATTAACAAAAATCTCACAAGGTTTGTCCATACCTTGTGAACAAAAGTTTATCAAATCTTTTTATTGCTCAAGTAGTTCCAAGATTAACTTGTCGATCCAAGTGTTTAAGTAATGTGTTGGGTTTGATAGATGTTTTGCCATCTTTCTTTTGTAGAACCGAACAACTTGAGTCAAAGTTACTACCTAAAACAAACAGCTGAGGAAATTCTCCTGGAGTGAGATGAGCAATGGCAAATACTGCAGCAGTTATAAGCACAGAAACTGGTGTTGGCAAGCTGCATAAAAAAAAAAAAAGAAATATTCAAAACGGATGAATTAGAGTATATTGTAGGAAGGCAACTAGTAAACGAACTTTTTAATTTGTAATCAAGTTTCTGTTTATCTAGTTATCCTTTCCCAAACTTCACTGTTCTGTCTCTTTGGTTGTGAGACCATTTCCAACTCAAAACATACTGCAATAGACGCTTCAAAAGAATTAGAACATGCAATTATCTCTGTCTACAATTCCTTACAAATCAAATTTCTAAAATGGTTTTCTGTGTTTCAAATTTCTCAACTTAAATTGTGCCACAAAGAACACTTAGCATTAGTATGTTAAAGCAGTAGTAAGTCAAATCAAGTCAGAACACCATCTGATCCTTACTGATTCATATCAGATTAGGTCTCAATAATTCTCTAGTTCAAAAGATCATATTCAGTTTTACATCTTGGGCTAATGCACAGATCTATGAAAGGAGCATGGCATGAGATTTGGGTAATAAAACTATAGTCGACTCTTAAAGTTGTCCAACAATGAATCAATTTAAAGCTCAAATCAAATTTCCTAGTGCGAAATCACACTAAGCCATACAAAATCTCAGAAATCTATGTAGAAATAAATGAAGGGAAATGATGCATCTATATTATTGACAACTAAACAGTTAAATGGTAATAACATATATAAGCAACAGATTCCTACATAAACAGGTAATCAACACAGTTATGCTGGGAATTGGAATTAACAAGCAAATGAGCAGAGGAAATAGCAGGACAGGGAATATACTATTTAGTTAACGACACCATGAGAAATCCCCTGAAGATAGTTTCCTCAAGAACTGGGGCTAAAATCCCAGTAGTGCCCACAAGAAATGCAGTGCTGCCAAAATGGATTTCAAATAGTTAGTCATTTTATCCTTCAACTTATTTTATTTTATTTTATTTTTTATCTTTAGTTAAAAAATAAACTACAAGAACCAATACCTGACACTTGAAGAGCCAATCAATGGTAATAAGCGAATTAAGGCATCAGTCTGCTACCAAATTATGCAATAAATTCAGAATCTCTAAAATCATTATGAAATAACATGTAAATCGTGTGGCTGAGAGATTATAGACTAAAGAAGAATATATAAATGGAGGTTAAGAGTTAAGATAATAAAATAAAATAATTTATTGAGAATTCAAGTGTAAAACCCATATCAAGGGAGACTTTCAGCTTATTCCCAAAACTTTACTTTTTTCAAAAAAAAAAACACTCCAATACCTTGAAAAATTCCAACTTACCCATCATCAATAGTCCACAACATAACAATCCACGATCCAGTTAGATTTATGATTCAATAATTCACAAAAATGATTTTAGATATGAACCTCAATTTGACAACCTCGGTTCCAACCTATGTTGTGGACACTTTGGAAGGCAATTTGTAAGCTTGCTACCTAAGTATAACCAAGATTTTGCAAAATTCAGACTAAAATGAAAACATTAAATTATCCTAACCCACAAGTAGAAAGAAAAAGAGTAAGTTTAACAAAGAAAAGCAGAGAAGCATGAGAAAAGAAGAACGAATTCAAGTCATGTTTCCTTTTACCAAAATTGACACTAGAAATAAATCTATAACAAAATCTTCATTTTTAAGGGTAGAATTTTGTATGTGGTTGCATTTTCTAGTGCATGGAATAATGACAATTTGTGACACAAAGGATGAAAATAAAAACTCTTTGTAGCACCACTTAGTAGAAGTCTTAAACGGGCTGAGCTGTACACGACCTAATCTAGCTCAGAAAGGAATGGGTTTATTCAAACCGAGACACCAAGCAAATGAGCCTTCTTAACAGGTGCACAGTTAGCCCATATGCAAGGCTGATCGCCAAGCCTTATATGTGTATATTGCTCATGCTGATTATGGTATGGTTCATTCCATGTCTACTATTTGGCTATTTAGGTACATAATCCGAGAAACTGTTTCACAATCAACCGACATTCTTTATGAAATTTTGTAGCTTGAATCAATTTTGAGAAAATAATAGATTTCCTAAAGCCAATAAAATTCCCAGTAGCATTTCTGAAGCTAATGCTAGGTTGAACTATTTATGACAACTTGCAATTGGAAGGGAAAATTCCTGACCATTATGGAAGTAAATTAAATACTCTAAAAGTTGGGGAAAACTAAAGCAGATAATAGAAATGATTCCATTTAACCATCCAAACATACGATCATAGACAATATCCAACCTCTCTTTGTGGGTTTTCACCATGAAACATATTCAAGGTTGCACCAGTGAGAGCAATAGCAATTAGTGCACCTAGGAGACCAATACATGCCCATAGGAGCCAGCCATCCCATAGATCAAATGGTTTGGTAAGATCTGAGAATTTAATAACATATCCATCAGCAAATGATGTTCAAGATCATCTATCAATTTCTTCTTTCATTGTTTTCTACTTATTGGAGAATAATTTTGCATGCTGCTCGCCAGAAAACACAAACAACAAGTATACTGTGATGCTGATGCATGTAATAAGAGGTGTGCTTCCTACAGAAATCATGTTAGTTGGTGGCTTATGTTGAAAGAGCAGTTTCATGAGTTAAATGCAAGAAATACTTGCAGTGCATGACTTAAAGAAGAAAAAAAAATGAAACATCAAGCGTGATAAGAACAAAGACAAAAAAAAAAAAAAAAATCCATCAAGAATTTTGCGTATTATTCCAAGCAGTGTCTCATAGAAGTTTGCTTTTCCCCTTTTTAGAAAATGTCAAATTGCTTGTATTCCTTTACAATGCGATCCACATAGAAGTATTGTGAAGCTATTTATACGTACTGTAGAGATGTGAATCTTAGATCAAGTACAATGGCAAGAGACAAAAGATGCACAAGAACTCACCATAGCGAAACAGATCATTAGGAAGTGGCTCAAAGCTCTTGGTGATGCCAAAAATCACCCCTAGCACAACGGCTGTTACAGATCTGTCCAATTAATATTTGCAGAATAAAAATCATTTCGAGCTGCAGAACTCTAACAGATACCTAAGAAACGTATCATGTACTCAGAGATTGAGGATATCAACGCATACAGTTGGCCAGCAAACAACAATTCTGCTTTCTGATCCAAACTCATTTCGCTGCCTTCCAAACCAAAATATGGAAGAAGTGATGCCTCTAACGACCCTGTAAGGAGAACGCTGTCTGGAAAATTTTCAGTTTCAATGAGTTGGTAATTATGAAGCATTCAGAAGTTACTTCAACTGGTGGAGACAAGTAGAAGAAAAAAAAATCAAAACATATTTGTCAGTAACTTTATCTCATGAGTCAGTCTTAATTACATGATCACAGCTTACAAGAATTTTAAGTTCACAAAGGACTCAAGACTCAAGAGAACAGAGATTTATGACTATCCAATAACTTCAAAGTCAATTTTACCAAAAGATCCAGAAATGTAACAGAACTGAAACGTAGATGAAAACTAGAAAAAGCCACAAAACAAATGCTAGAAAGGTATATACCTCAGTCCGCATGCCAACATAGTAAGCGTAATAGTCGACCAGCTCCAAGGCACATCCCACCGATGGAGGACTCGCCATTTCACCTCTGAAACCTATGCAAACTAAAG
Organism: Kaempferia elegans; assembly: GCA_037974815.1. Taxonomy (NCBI): domain Eukaryota; kingdom Viridiplantae; phylum Streptophyta; class Magnoliopsida; order Zingiberales; family Zingiberaceae; genus Kaempferia; species Kaempferia elegans. The sequence continues at coordinate 1,624 of JBBPFQ011296058.1, read as the reverse complement.
AGTTTTATGGGGAATGCATAGGAGCGAAGACTATTTCAGCTTGACAAAGTCTCATGGAACAGTTAAAAAATGACTCTTTTTGCAGAAGATCGTATCATTTTTAAACACACAGGATAAAAAAAAAGTGTTAAGATACTCCCAGAAATCCTAACCCCTATCAATTTACAAAATCGACTCATTCTGCAAGCAAAGGTAAAAATCCGAACTGCAAAGTGAAATTCCCACAACATTCTAACCTCAGAAACCTCAATCAAACTCGAATCCACGAACGGGAGGGGGGAGACGATACCTGCTCATCCCCGGAAGATGCGGGCCTCTGCTCCTTGTCAGCGCTAAAGAAGCATGCCGTGTCGGCGATGATAGAAGCGAGATGCTTCCCGCTGTCGCCGCCCCCAAGTATCGACACCCGTTTGGGTTCACGGAGGATCGGGACGCGAGAGGGAACGGCAACCCGTCGAGCAAGCAGCAGGTCACGGCCTCTCGCAGCGGCGACCCTCAGCCGGGCCGCAGAGAGCGGAGGCGGGCAAAAGAGGAGCGGCGAGGCCATTGAAAGCGGGCGATTCCGTGGAGTTTCCAGATCCGACGACTGGAGCCGAAGTGAAATAGGGGGAACCCGGAAGCGGAGAGGAAGAGGATGGAATGAGGACACGTGTCGGATGATTGATCGATCGATCGATCGCCGGTTTTTAACTGTTTAACGTTAAAAATATGAAATGCATTCGAAACTGTTTTTAAAAAACACGATTTATAAATATTTGTTAATTTTAAAAAAAAAATAACAAGGGGCTGTATTAATTTTTCATGAAAATATTAAAAATTGAATTTAGGAATTTAACACTTTTATTTGAACCACAAGTGAGAGGTGGACCCCACTCTGACCCCACGAGCCTTCTCTTTTTTTGGTTTTTTTTATCGTTCGTTGCCAAGTCAGTATTATCCGATTTCATACCCACGATCATTACGTCTAGCTTATGTGGGGCCCACAGTTTTGTTTGGTCATCCGGGATGGTATACGGGTGAGTCGATATTGAGTTTTTTTAAAAATCCAAACGACATCTCCCATCTCGTCCAGTAACAAATGGTCGCTCGCCACGTCAGAATCCGACGATCACTCTCCCATCCTGCCACGTGGCCATCCGCCAACCTCTTCTCTCTCTGCCGGTGCCTCTGCCTCGGCCTTTTCCACTCGCTTCTCTTTCGCTCCATTCCACTTCGCACTCTCTTCGCGCTTCTGCCGCCGTCGCCGACCGATACCTACCCATGTCGGTTTCCTTCTCGCCTCCTTTACTCCTGGAAATCTTGTTCCTCCGTCCGGAGGTAGCCGGCCGTCTCCCCCCTCTTCCTCCCGTCAGGTACCACCCGTTCCGGAAGCTCAGCTTCCGGTGCCCTATCTTCCGATTCGTGCCGCGGTCGGCTTCAGAAGATAGAGTCTCTGTAGCCGACATCCCCAGTGACCTGGATCGGTACCTGGGAAACGGGAATGGCCGCGGAGGCGGGTTAGAGTACGCGGAGGTGGTTGACGGGAAACAGAATTCCAGCGTAGAGGTTATTAGGTTTCGAAGAATAATAAAATAGATCTTATTATTCCATAATAATATTTGCGACAAATACCATATATATAGAG
>JBBPFQ011293893.1:0-19315 GCA_037974815.1 Kaempferia elegans | reverse complement strand
TTGTGGATCTAAAAATGGATCATTATGGATACGAATGAGCCTGTAGTTGGGCCGGAATAGAGAGCTCTTTTTGTAAAAATCTTGGAAGCAAAATGGCGTCGCCCGGACTCGAACCGGAGACCTTCAGTGTGTTAGACTGACGTGATAACCAACTTCACCACGACACCAAGCTGCGATATGCTCTAGCAAAAAACACTATTATTTCTAATTAAAACTAAAACATTGTTCCACAATTAACATTCTTATACTCGAACATGAAAATAAATTGGTAAAATATTTCGACAATATTAGTAAATCTTACTGCACTGGTGCAAACAGAAAACTTTAAATTAAAATTTCAATTTAATTTGGTTTCTTGATGGGGTTGTTTAATTTCCATAGAACATGGAAAAAAATGGTGTTCTATTGGCAAATTGTAAATCAAATTTAATAAAAAAAGTAAACTAATTTTTAAGGAATAAGATAAATCTATTATTAATATTGATGGTGAATGTTCAATGTATATTAAAATTTAATAATATGATAATTTAATATATTTAAACATCCATAATTCAGAAATTCAACAACCCCCATTATGTATGTTCATAATGTGGAGCAAACAGATTGCCTTGCATGTTAAATTAGATGAATAATTATGTATGTTCATAAAGGTACAAGTCAATAAAGACATACTTTACATCACAAATCCCCCATTAACAATAAAAGATGAGGTAGACAGAAAGAAAAAAAAAAGAACACTACGTCTAGAATCGAATAGACAATTAATCAGATTTAACGATTAATCATTTCAGCATCATCAGCTATCCCATGCATACCACAGTTGCTTTCAACCAACTCAGCTTCAAATTATCAGGATCCTCCAGCAAACTACGTTATCTTAACATCTCGTAGAAGTCGAGCAGCCATTGATCCCAGTCTTCTGATCTCCCAGTCATCAACAACCTTCCCAGATTCTGATTTCACAATCTTTTCGCTAGTTGTCTGATCGTGAACATGTTCTGCTTCATGGTTTTGATCATCTTCATCGCTTCTGCGGCTAGACTCCGGAACCTGACTTGCCCCAGTGTGGCAGTATCTGGATTGATCTTTTACTTCCATCATGAAGAGCTGAATACTTGGATGTTGATACTTACTATCCATCTGCATACAAGAGAACTCATGGTATTAGTAGCTGAAAAATATAACATACAAGGATGACGTTTGGAGAGGGATTTATCAGGAAAGAGGAGTTATCCTGAACAAGTAACCATCAAAATAATGACCGGTACTTGATTTGTTAAACGCACTAGAATTTTGCAATGCATCGATACAAATGGTACCGGTGGTTATAAGATCAGAAAGCTTCGCCAACAATATTACTTTGAGGTTTTCACGAGCTAGGGTTTCACAGGAGAAACCCACGAGGCTTTCTTAAGCTGGTTCCTGCATTTATTTTTCTTCTTCCCCTTCTCAATTCCTCCTACGAACGGTGTTCATTGGCACCACATTGGTACGCTATCAACGCCACATTGGTACGCTATCAGCACCACTGATTCACTGACACATCTTGTTCCAACCAAGAACTGAAACCCCAGTGTATAACGAGATTTCAATCTACGTTAAATATCTGGTTGCCGGTTAAAACTGAGATAAACACTAAATAGGAGCCTCTATTTTCTGATCCCAATAGAGATGGTCAACAATTTATCAGACAAAATCAAAGTTTAAGGTCGAACACCAGACTCTCACATCCTAGTTACATCTATGGTTCAGACTGATGCAATACAGGTTCAACCATGTGGTAAATAATAAAAAGGAAAAATAGGCATTTAATGGATGCCATAAGTTAATCGAATCAAAAGGCAAAAGAAATGCTTACCCACCTTTGCCTTTGGGATCGTTTTCACTATGAAATTTTCTTTCCACATATCCATCATCCTATCATGGACTGTCGTTGAACGGATCTCATAACCTAACTAAATGAGTAGCAAATAATCTCATTTCTATGGCATGTGAAACTTGATATCAATGAAATCTTAAAAGCAAAAGTCGTACCAGTATAACTGTCCTTGGTCCTGATAAAGCCAAAATAGTCTGCAGTAAGGGTTCCAGCAAATGCTCGGTGTATACCTTCAACCAGCCAACAGAACATGAAAAACAAAAGATTTTAAGAAATTAAAGCTACATTTTCAAATCAAGCAAAATATGCACAAAAGTTCTCAAGCATATTTAGATTTATGGTTTTCATATACTAATACAAGTGAAGAAAAATTCATTTTGCCTCAAAGTTCACCTCCTTTTTTCCCCAGAGTTTCAAAATTATCAAAATATCATTTAGAATTTTCATCTATTGTCATTTTCACCTTGTTAATTAACCTAACAAAATAATGATGTGCCAGAAACATACCTTGTGTGTGCCACGTCACTTGTGTTAAGTAAATTTAAAAAATGAGTACTTTTGCATCAAATCAATTAATGATGTGATTGATGTCGATAGTTAGGGGGATGATACACCAAATAATGGTGGAAAATGGTCATCATACCGTATCAGGTTAATTGAGAGCTTCAAATTTAATTAACTCAAGGAGGAGAAGCAATCTTTACTACACTAAAGCTATCTCTATTGACAGCATCCCTGCAAAAGACTGAACAATCACGGGTCTAAGCAGGGTGAATCACTAAACCTACGGAGTTCTTCAAACTGTTTTTCTGATATTCAGTAACTATTGCATTGGATTCATTTTATTGTTAAAGTCTCTCTAAGCTATCATAAACTCATGTTTAATAAACCACCTTCAACTGCAAAAATAACTTAGAAAATTGTTAAGTGAAAAGGGAAGAAATTGGAATTGCAGTTTTAATTCTACATGCTTCATGAGATAATCTATTTTGCATGGAACAGTGCCAATTGAACTTACCACATCGGTCCCAAGAATGAAATCAAAAGGAGGTTCAACAGCTTTGATATGATCTTCGTTTCCCCAGTCCAGCTCTGCAACTGTAATGCAACCAAATGATGCAGAACCTGTAAAGAGGAATGAAACTTAAACAATCCAGTAATAAGAAGAACAACTTAAATTTACCCCAGAGAAGCAAAGTGTCAATTTCTAGCTAACTTCTGGAAGCAACAAACATAAGTTCTCAAAATAATAAAGTACAAAGCAAGTTGTTTTCAACATAATTAGTCAATGCATAGCATGCATCTTCCTGAAGGAGCAATCCAGTAGAATACCCTTGTTTAATCTAAAATCCATAACCAAGAACATACATGTTAGCTAGTTGCTTCAAGACCTTTGTTGAAAAAATCATGACTAGCAGTTTTTATTCATTTGTTTATTTATTTTGCTTTTGGCTAGCCTGATATAACCTTGACTGTTGAAAGGGCAAGAAGCAAACATTGCTCGAAAAGCACCAAATTCCAGCACATGGATTTCACCCAATTGGTTATATACCCATTTGATCTAAGTATGTAAATTTTGTGCAGGTTTGTAACAAATGAAAAACTCCTTTCAGCAAGAAGATTTAATAAAGAATTAACAAACAAATTTGATAAATCTGGACTATTGGTTGGGCATGGATTACATACAGAAATAAGGACGAGTAATAAAATAAGATATCCCCGTGTATGGTATGTACCTGCTAAAAACCCTATGTATGTGAATAGTGTGTCACAAAGGTTATGTATCACACAATATGGATAAAAACAAAGGAAGAGTTATGCAAATGCTACATATAAAAAAAAATCAAATAAGACCTGGATCAGGATTTGCTTGAGTAATCCAACAAGAGTTGCGCTCTGCATTCCTCATCAGCAATGGTAACACCTCAGTTTGGTCAGTTGATGTTACATTGCACCCTAACAATGCCATTCCTAAAGTATATACCATTTAGAAGTGATCTATTTGTACAAGGAAAAATATACTAAAAAGATACCAATTTGTACTACAAACTTACCAAGTCCAGCTAAGCCACAGCCAGCTCCAAGTTCAATGACACGTTTTCCTTTTAATTTTGATGGGCAAAACCTTCCTTTACGACAATTTTTTTCCTGATTCCAGGAAGTCACTGGATCAGTAAAGAACAAAATTTATCTTGTAATTTTTCTTCAAATGGATACTGTATCAATCCATGAGAAACATTTATAGATGTACAAGAGATATCCAACATTGACAGCTACACAAGAAGCAAGATTATCCTGGACATGGTATTAAATAAATTTGGATATTGGTACATCAGAAATTGTTTATAGTTTGTTGTGATACCAAAAGGTTTACAATGAAATAGACATCAAAATAATTTTAGGATTTAGCTGCTATTCTCATTATATGAAATTACACTGTACATACATTTATGAAAGTTGGCAGCAGTAGAAAACAATAAAAAAAGAGTTAGCACTAAATACTAAGGATGAAAAGTATATATAGTAACAATTAAAGAGATGAACATAACTTAGAGCTAATATTATTAATTTACCAAAAATTTGACAAACACCATTGAAGCATCCCAAACTGTGGTACCCAAATGCTTTGAATTGGGATCCTGAGAACACAATAGATTATTATATTTCATTAGGTCAAAGAATTATGTAATGTAATGTATAACTCTAGGTAAGTTACGCATCAACGAACATAAGACAGTCATAGCTTCCAGGACATACATAAGCTAAGTTCTCATTTCTCAATATTTCTGGAAAGAAAGAATCATCTATAATGTAGATTTATTCATTTGTTAATACCAAATGGACTAAACACAGTAAAGAGAAATGTGTCATGGCAAAGGTGCAAATTTAGATTACAGATTTACATGCTTCTGCAAAAATAAATCAAGTTAAAAAATTGTTTAATAAAATCATACGCTGACAGTGCATCACATTCAGTACCTGTGATAAATGCAGACGATGACCTAAGACTTCAAGTGTCACAGCTGAAGTGTTGGGCGAATTCAACCTAGTAGCGAACAGACATCACTCAAATTACTGAAGCAAACAATGGAACAAGCACCAGGGGTTGAACCATAATACAAAATTAATATGAAGTTTATTTGCTTATGAACGGATAACAAATAACTCTGATGCCACATTACTCTTCTCACACAACAATGCGCCTCCTTTGTGATGATTATTTAGGATCGACTTATAACTTTTTATTCCAATTACCAAATATTCTCCAACATTAACATGAAAATCAAATTTGAGATGGCGATTGAACATGTAATAACAGGAAAAATACGTCCCTTCTACAAAGTCCCCGACCTAAAAAACATAAAATACCACAATTCTCTGCGAACTTCAAGCTGACTTCAAGGACAGAAACAAACCATATTTATGCCCAGAAACACACAAACGATCAGTTAAGCATCGATCCCCGGATAGCCAAAGAGGAAACTAAAGAATATTAAGGTACAATTACGATTCGATCAATATTCTGATAAAAATACCGGCAATAAAGAAGTGAGATTACCGATCGTCTTCCATCGGAGGGGATCCGCCGCAGCTCGAGCACGAACAGGAACACGAACGAGGCGAAAGCAGCAGTTCACTAGGTTTCATTTACTCCCGATATCCAGCTTTGATATATGTAGCCGGGCTGGGCCGGGCCATATTGGATCGGGCCCATGACCAATTGTATGGCCTAAAATTAATTGCATGTTTCAGTGATCAACCACACATTACTTGACACGAAGTATTTGCTATGATCCATTTATTTTTACATTAAAAATATTTTCTAAAAATATTATTAAGTCCACACCTCTCATCTACACGTCCTTAGTTTTTCTCCTACTTTTATATGCCCTTATGAAAAGACACTTTCCACAGAGACAAAAAAAAAAACAGTGTTTTATATTCTAAATGCTTCACAAGGAATATAAATCTTCATCTTGCCAAATTAATGAAGTAGGTGAACTGCCAAATAGTTTTTAAATATCACAGAAAAGAGTTTATGCATGCTTATGCAGTGAATTGATAGCTCAGCGACCATTGAACCCTTAAAAGCATCAAATTTATTTATTTATTTTCTTTTGAAACAGAACTATTCAATTTACATTGTATATTAATTAATAATAATAATAACAACAACCACAGCAATAAGCCTCGAAGAAAGAAAGGCATCAAATCTAGCCAAGGAGTATCAATTGTTTATTTTAAGCCTTGTACTCGTTTTCAATGATAATATATAATAGGCTATCAACCTTTCAAAATTAGTTGGATCCCAACAAATCTTAAAAAGACTCTGCCCTACTTAGATTTTGGGAGTACCTTTTTTTTTGTTTTTATTCAATCTTCTATTTCAACTCATATTTTAATGTTTGAAACTGGAGTAACAATTAGCAGCTTAATAACTAAGAGAAACTGCATAATGACATTGAATCATATATATATAACCACAAAATTATTAATAAAGTTTACTGGGACTTTCACTTAATACTTTACCGAGAAGATTCAGCTCCAAAACTCAATTAAACAGAATAAAGAATTGAAGAACAAGACGCGCTTCCTGCGCTGCTCCATGCATCCAATTTATACACTTACCCTTCCCAACATGCATGTGCCACCATCTCATGTTTTATTATACAACTCCCAATGACTCAATGCATGCAAAAGACTCACTGTACTGAAAACACAGGACCTATGAATGATATATATATTTATATATATTCAGCAAGCACTGGACTCACACATACAACATGCCAAACATCTTGTCAGAAATAAAAGGACCAACCCTAAACACAACCCCACACATTTCAATGCCACCCCTGCACTATCAGAGTCACACAATCTCACTCCCCAGACGCTAAGAAAAATGAGAAGGGAAAAAGAAAGAGAAGAACAGGATTAATATACAATCTGGATCATATTGTCATTATACAGTGGTAGTCAGCTTCACTAGTTGTATAGGTTCCTGAAGCATGAGTCCAAATTATATGCATCATGAGGCTTCACCTCCTCGAAGTCAAAGTTGAAACCACCACCGTGCATCAGCTTCTCAGCAGCAGTAGCACTCCCCAAGAGCTGTCTGAAACTCTCATACAGGCCATAGCTGCTGCCATCAGATGAGCTGCAGCAGCTCTGCTGGTCGAAGCTGATGAGGCTGCTCCCGATGGAGTCATTTTGGGGGCCTTGAGGAACGTAAGCAGGATTGAAGTCCATGGCAGAACTGAAGAAGCAATGAGAAGGCAGCACTGGCATGATCCCCTGATCCAGCTCTGTAAGCACTGCAGATGAGATATATGAAGCAGCAGCAGGCAAAACATCCGTCTGCTGCTGCTTGATCTGGTAATGAAGCTGCTGCTTGTTGTTTCTGTGTGATGGTGGCAGGCCAAGTAGCTTCTTCTTCAGCTTAGTGTTCCAGTAGTTCTTGATGTCATTGTCAGTCCTTCCAGGGAGCTGAGAAGCAATGATGGACCATCTGCGTGCCATTCATTTCATCAAAATTAATTAAGCATGTAATTGATATATCACACATTGAATCACACACATTTTTATATATGTATATTGCTTGCACCTGCTTCCAATGTTAGCAAAGAGGCTGCAAATGATCCTGTCCTCATCATCAGAGAAGTCCCCATGCTTTATGTTAGGCCTCAAATAGTTGAGCCATCTCAGCCTGCAACTCTTTCCGCACCTCCTCAACCCTGTAAATTACAGATCAATCACCAAACATGCACACAAATGACAGCAAGAACAACAACAAGAAGAAGAAGACAATCATATACACAGTGAATAAATAATTAATGACCAGCTTTTTGAGGGAGAGCAATCCAATTTCCTCCTGTGCCATGCTTCTCTATGTACTCTCTGAGTTGGTTGTCTTCCTCTGGAGACCAAGGGCCCTTCTTCACTTTGGCCTTGTCACAGCAAGGTGCCCTCCCCATGGTAAGACTCCCTTCTTTCTCTTTGCCACTAGATTTGTTGACAGGAAGCCTGGCTAGCTTTAAGAGGATTATACTGTGGCACAGCATGGATAGATCCAACACTGATATGTGCATGATATAGTGTGCGACGAGTCAAAGTATAACCTGCCAAGTTTCTTTCCATCAATTATTTTATTATTATTACTTTTTTTTTCTTTTTGAATTTTCAATTTCTTGCTACGTACGTACAGGGTCAGAATATGCATTTTGGAAAACCTATCACATAATAGTAGATGTACAGGTAATGGCAATGAAATAATTCAGGTTTTAATCAGTGTACGCCCGACGTATACAGAACTTATCACTGACTTGTATGTGTCGATGTAGGAGGTATAGTTGCCACCCTATCTACATTTGTAGGTAATTAAAGGATGTGATAAAGGAACTATTGAAATGAAGTGATGTATGCTAAAGTGAATAGTATGTAAATATATATGCTAGGAAAAATTAAGCCACAAGAAATTAAATGCGTGCCTAACTAGTTGTAGCTACTTGGTCATAATTTCAAAATCAAGAAAATCTATGTTTATATGGGTGTGGAAACTATTTCAACTCAATTTATAGGCACCAAGATTTTGCTTTAAACTTTGTTCAAATTTAGTCCCAATTATATGAACAAAAAATATGATGGAAACTCTCCTTTCGTATATTGACACATGTAATATTAATCTCACATATAAGTACAGGTTTAATAGGTAGGTGTCACAGTTGTTTAAAGTCTTATAGTTTGATTTCATTGAATATTGGCACATTAAAATAATTTAATTGAGCTCGAGTAGCAACTAGGCATATACTTGTAGAGGAATTTATAAGCTTTACTAACATAATAACACTCTCATATTCATAAAAAGAATCATTTTAGAAAGATTTTATATATATACAAAGATAATTAAAACTCTCAGTGAAGAAAATATCTTAAATTTTTAAAAGCTGTAATTCTCTATGGACTGCATTACACTTCTTCTTAATTATTTCCATTATATAATTGAAGAAAAAGTAAAAAAAATGAATATAAAAATAGGGAAAGCAATCGTTTCCAATAAGAAGGCATGCAGTTATTGGACAATATCGATATCTAACCCTTTGATATTAACAATCAGTCCAAGTTTAAATTCGTAAATTTTTTCTGGATTATCAAATTAAACATGTTCATTAAACTAGTTTTCATGTGCCATAAATAATGATTAGTTTGATGGATTTCATCTTTCAAATTGGTAGGTGGTGACTAAATAGCATACTTGAGTTGACGTTTAGTTCTAGATGGCCATTTATCATTGCTTCGAGAGCATTAAAACGAAGAGAAAAACAAAAGCTAGACATTAAACACAAAGGCTCTTATTTTTCTCGATGCAAATTAGCATTGATCCATTCACCTAAAATTATTGACGTTGCTCCACGTTTAAATATATGAAATAATGGTCAATATCATAATTATAGAAGGAAGGATGAGTTTAAACTTAATATTTCCCACCTAAACGACATCATAACAAGGAAATTTGCATCCATCTCTAATTACTGCCTTGACAAAGTGAGAAAGAGACTGCTTAATTAGTTACAATCTCAAGTCAAAATGAAATTCCAAAGCTTCATTTACCAATACAACTTAGAATAATTAAGTTGATTAATTAACTAACCACACATGTATATGTTTTTCTCATTAGGTTTAAAAAAATGATTGAATCGACCTGATTAAGATACATAACCCATGCGATTACATGAATCATTAATTATTTCTCAACGTATAGTAACAAGCTGCAAGATATATTAATTAATACTCAATTAATTTCTGAAGAACATATTTAATTAATTCAAAACCCTAAAGTCTTATACATATATCTATACGTATTTAATTTGTGTTTTATATATATTTCAATATATTATGCAACTGCTGGCAAAAGGAGACAAGAAGCTTTGTTTTGTCATGGATTCCTAACCGTGCAATTTAATAATCAATATAGATGAGACATAAGTCTATGCTTGTTTTTTTTTTTAATAAGAATCACATTTCTATTATATGCTTATTCCATGCATAAAATAATAAACGTGAGTTGGAATTCACATATTAATTAATCTAGGCATGCATGTCCAATGAAAGGGTTGATCTCAAATTTAACGTTATGAGACATAGAGAAATAATAATGGTAGGCTTTGCAATATGTCAAAATAGAGTGGTGACCAGTTACTTGCATATCTAGGGTAGGTTTAGGTTTGATATGGAGAGGGACCCTCTTAGTTCATCACCTAAAGTCTCTCGTGGAATCTTTAATGAATTCACCAAAGGGTCGGGGGCAAGGTGGCAGTGGCATGTATTGATCGTTTACTAAAATAAACTTGTTTATATTGGTTACGAGTTCGAGTGTGGTCCGGCGGCCGGCCTTATGAAACTTACAATTCAATGGGTCTATGACAATAGGTTGGATGAACTAGCTAGTGTGGTAACCATTTTGAGGGTCAATGTGTTTAGATGACCTTCTTTATGGATGGTATGGTGAATAAATTATTTTAGCACTTTTTTGTATTACTTGAGCTTACACTCATTTACATATTTAATTATTTGCTAGATATCTAAACTTATTTAGATAATCTCACTTTGGAATATATATATGTGATAGGTTTTCCAAAATGCATATAATTATCTTGGATAGATGATTTACCTAACCGATATTATAGAGCTCCAATGATAAGGTTGGCAATGTCAATTTGTTCGATCATTTGAAAGGCAATCCTTAATTCACAACGAATGCGTTGAATGCCTTTGACATAGGATCAACTTCTTGAGTCAGAGCGTCAACCGAACTTCCAGTAATAATGAAGATCTTAGTGTCAATATGGTTGATTCCAGAAATTATTGTTAATTAATGCTAGCTGATGGAGGATTTATAGTTGTATTATTTTTTTTTTAACTTGTGGTTTCCTTTGAGGGCTGCAGAAGCCAGCTCAAGAAGATTGTTCATGATGAGGTAGTGCATAGCAGGTGAGGGAAAAAAAAAGGTTTTCAATGTCCAGCTAACTTGATAGCTCATGATCAGATAGAGTTAGGAGGATTCACACATGCATAATATATAATTAATTGAGATCATTGTTTATGTTTAGATGAGTAGTACCATGATCATATTCTTATTATTACCACTATATTAATTAGCTATGATTATGGTTGGCTTAAAGATTAAGAATCACTTTAGTTTGTATCACATGTTAATACAACAGTTTGTATTAATTAGAACTACAAGATCATCTTCATCTTCTGTGATTGTGGCAATATCGTAATACGTATATGAACAAAACTTGTGTGAAGACACTGATCCAATTAATTAACTTCATGTGAAGGTTCTCTTTAAAATCATCAAATTAAAATATGAATGATCCTACTTATTGACTTATGATTTGTAAGCTAAAATTTAGCAAATCAAGTTCATGGATATTTATCCTCCTATTTTATACTGTTTAAATCATAAACTTTTGTAAGGTCATTATGTTTGCATGGCAAAAAACTAAACCCCAAAACAATTGTTTTAAGTGCAAAATAACTAACTGGAACAAATCCATTTTGAGTGTAAATTGTGTCAGAATCAAAGTAAAATATCCAAGGCACAAAGAAACTCAAACAGACTGATTTTAAAGAAGCTGGTGATGCCCTACTACGACAGTTAGGCCAATGTGGTTGGCCAAGAAAAGTGGCCAGAGATGCCATCACTGGCTCGAGCTTGGTGTGCAAAAGAATATTCAGAAATGGCTTCGCCATACAACAACAGGCCAGTTTTAAAGATGACAAACCGATTCCACTGTTGAAAGTTAACAATGTTGCATGCGTTCCCTGATTCACCAAACCCGTTGTTTTTAAGCTGTTATCTACAACATTGCAGTCGTTCCATTAGCATCGATATAGTGATCGGAGAGTTGGGATAGTGGTAAAATTCAATTGCCTGTCTAGTAGCAAAGCGATGTATTTTCAAGCTGTGAAATTGTATATATTCTTTGATTGAGAAGGCCAACTGAAGCAGAGGTCACATTGGCTTGGGCAACATTTTGTCCATGCTAATAATTGTTTGTTTTGTAATTGCTAGGACAGTAAAAAACCGTGAAGTTGTAGGGTTGTGCAACGAGATAGAGATATTGATACGGCTATTTGTTCGTGTTCTAATTTTGCATGGATAGAAGAAATAATATAGGGACAAAAAAAGAAGCTTGTCTCATATTAAATAAAATACACAGTTTTAAAATAATGTTATTTAAATTTCAAGGAAAACCTGGCAATACAACATATGAATTTTCTTTTAAATAGCGAAGGATTAAACATACTATTACAACAATCAAATCATATTCTACTGGGTGGGATAGGTTATATCGAGTTCTATTTCTTACTGTATTATTGTCTATACTTAAATATATTTTATCTTATTTTATTGTTATTAACCAAGTCTATTTTGGTCTTCCTCTTTCTCATTTGATATTCATATTTATCATAGTTTTACATCGCCTAACTAGAACATTTATTATTTGTCTAAGTATTATTTTAAACATGTCTCTTAAAGTTTTCTCTTAATATATGTAACTCCGACTTTCTCTCTAATACTCTAATTTCTTATTTTATTCATCTTCATCATATATCCACCTTAACATCCTCATATCTACAATTTTCACCTTTTGCTCATGTCTCGAGTCATAACCCAACATTCAACTCTATATAACATAGCAGGTCTAGTTGTAAAAATTTTCTTAAATTTTAGAGGTACTTTATGATCACATAAAACACCCGACGCTTTCCTCTATTTTAACCATCTTGTTTGTATTATATGTAAGACATCAGTCTTAATCCCGTTATAATTTTACAAAAATACTCATAAATATTTAAAGTTTCCAGGCAATTATCATCTCTCATCTTAATAATTGTTTTCAATACATCCAATATTATTAAACTTAAATTTCATATATTCTTTCTTTATTCTTAAGCCTAAAATGTTAAAACCTTTTTCTTCATTATTTTTCTCTAAGATTTAGTTTAATAGTTACTTTTTTTACGTGTTTTATCTATAAAATAGAACGAACTTAATTTAGACTTTTCTGAAGAACGTTCAATTTAGGCTTTTGGAAACACTGCCGACTTTGATTATTTCAAATATAAGCCCAGATTAAAATAAATAAAAAAAGAAAGCAAGCTTTGAAAGAGATGATATAATTTTATGTCTATTCCTTTTTCAAGTGGAGTTTGTGAACATACACCCATGGGCAATATGTAACTGCATAACTCTAGAGCGACAATGAACCAATAAATATCGTTCCCCTGGATTAATAGCATGTTTAATTAGACGATATCGTCAACAGAGAGTACCAGAAGTACCAGATGCGAGTACAGGAAGCAAGGATAGGGACCCACCGGGGAGATTTGATCAGTTTCGTCATTGAATTGCAATTTCCAGGGAACAAATGGCCACGGTATATGTTAATCTAATGTTTATTCCTGAACTGCCACCATTTTTTTTTCTTCTTTATGTCCGAAGCAGGGAGATCTGGAGAGGGCCAAACAGGAAAAGAGAAATCAGCTGTTTGTTTCGGATTGTGGGTGAACTATGGAGATGCAGATAACTTTTTTGATAGATATTTACGTGAGGGAAAAGAGAAATATACTGCGGAACCTGAAACACTTACCGCCTTCGGGATATATAGAGTTGTAGTGCACCTCAGCCCAGAAGCTCAAGAAGATTACTGCATTGAACGACAACTCGTAAATTGCATTGCTCTAAACAAACAAAGCAGAAACTCAATCTTTTGTAAATAAAAAAAAAAAAGTTATGAAGATCAGACAGGGCCAGCCGGTTCAACTCCAGACATATGTCATTGTCTGGTTCTTCAATCAGATTGGACGTTTAAATGACCTAGGTAACAATAGTTTTTTCTCTAAACCGGTGAGATAAGAATCGGAATAGTTTTAAAATCATTCACAAATCTCCAAAAAGTCCATCCTTATTATCTTCGTCTATCTCCACCTTCGTAGTTCATTTCTCGTTGAGAAATTAGGATGGTTAAGCTTTGCTAAACTGGGTATGATTTTTGTGCTAATTATGCAATTGAGAAGGCTAATGAAAGCCGATCCAATTAGTTATCTTGTCCTGACAAGTTCCCAGCTTAATTTGCAATTTATCCAATCAATTATTCCATCAGCGTACCAATGGCCTACAGTTTGATTTCTCATCCAATTTTTATAACTACGCAAAAATGAGAATAAATTTCCCTTGAGTCTTCCAACAGAAGACATTTGCAGCATACCTCGCTTGGACTTCTGAGTGCTGGGAAGAATCTCAATGTAGCAAGTGTCCTTGAATGATGTTATCACAAAAATTTTGACCCCATACTGCTAAAGAAAACCATTAGAAAGTATTATAACCAGAAGGATCAAAATAACAGATAATCAACTCTGTCATCCAACTTACGCTAAGAAAAACAGACTTAACCAACTAAGCTATGTAGATTAAGATAAATCTTAGCATTACATAGCTTTGGAGAGAGGTAGGAAGGTGACAACATCATTATCAAACATAGAACAATTACTCTAAAGGCTTTTCAGTTCAAAATACTTTAAGTTAAAACAAATTTGCCTATAGTGCTTCATATAAACTAAGAAAAAAGCACAAACAGAAACATAAATGTTGCAAGAAATAGAAACATTCTGCTTTAACCAACCATTCCATTGTTCCAAAATCCAAGAGAGATGCATCTGCAACTGTCATAAAGTGATTTGTATTACACATTGCAAAATGTAACTAGAGCTATAGTAATACTGTAATAGTCCCGCAGTCCATCAGTAAATCCATTAGACAAAAATATTCTACTTGTACAGCCTTAAAAACTTAGTATCGCAGAGCCAGTGGATCCATAAGTGTTGTCATAATTAAAGAACAAAGCTATAAACTTCCATTCCCACTAATGAATAACTACTTACTTTGGACAGGATGTCATGAAATCAAACTGATGCAAGGATGAAGAACAATAGATACAACAGATCCAGAAAATGATAGCCTGAGGGAAGAAAAGATAGCATAAAAGAAAGTGAAAGAGTACCGAATCTGCAGCAGCCTGTAAAGTTACATGATCACCCCACTCTCCGCTTCTGGTATGACAGTGAAATGAGAAAGAAAATTACTATAATGAATAACTAATAATTACACTTAACATTTTGGATTGAAGAATAAGCTTAATCAAGGGAGAATACTTTGATAACTTCTTGAGATAGTCACCATACTCCATAGGGACATACCCTTCGTAGCACTCGGGATGAGATTTGAGCTGGAAAATGGTAGAGCATACAAATTGAAACACTGGAACAGGATGTAACAGATCAATGCAGCTAGGAATTATTATTATTAAAAAAAAAAGAGTTAACCTGATTAATAACTTGCTGTCTCACAAATTCGTGGTGCTCTGCTGATCGATAGAATTGATCAGATAATGCTCGGAACTAGAGGATGTAGATTTGAACCATGTCAATTCAATTGAAAAGGAGGAAGTGATACCGTTTACTAAATGCAATTGCCCTATATGGATGTAAAAAAACCAAGATATATGCTGAATGATGGCCATTAATATTAAATATTTTGTCTTATTGAATAAATAAGATCCATGGTTGAACTTTTGAACAAGAAACTAACATAATACAAAAATATCCATTCTGTCCCTTATTCTCCTCCTAACTCATTTCACAAAGTTTGGAGTGATCAATCAACTAGATCATTCTACAATTAGCATTGTAAAATATTTTTTCTCAATCCCTCAGACATATCTCAATTGTCAAATTTTTCTTGAATAGCTTAGTTGATCAAAATGTACCACAAGCTCCTAAACTCTTCCAAACTTTGATAGGTATATCATCTGAACTAAAACTTACTGATCTGTATTTTCTTTGTAGATATACCAGAAACCATTCCGTGAGTAAGAATAAAACCTTGCATAATTAAAGAATTCTCTGTGATATCATAATATTGTCCCACGAGTCAATTATTTAGACGAAGTTCTTGTATTACATTGGAAACATTGTCGATGTGTTATTCAACCAATTTTCGATGTTTAAGAAACAATGCCTATAGCACCATTGCTTGTTGAGGTGGATGAATTGGATAGATATAAGAAATAAATGTTATCATTTGTGAACTGAAATTGCCTATATAAGATAAAAATGTGCAGCTAAAAATGGTTAAAAGGTGTTCAATAAAAAAAACTGCATAGATTTTGGACTTCAATGGACTGAGACAATCAAAGTCATATAGAAGATTATTGTGTTTATCTATGATTATAATAATCAGTAGAACTTGTGATCAGCCATCCTAAAGTCTCCTTGTAATATAATTTAATGGCTACACATGTAACTGCCCCTGTTGCTAAGTTGCCTACCAGATTAACCCCGAAAAATGAAAAGCAATATACATAAAAAATGGTTCCAGTCAACTGCAATTGCAATA
Source organism: Kaempferia elegans (assembly GCA_037974815.1). Lineage (NCBI taxonomy): Eukaryota > Viridiplantae > Streptophyta > Magnoliopsida > Zingiberales > Zingiberaceae > Kaempferia > Kaempferia elegans. The sequence goes on along the minus strand of JBBPFQ011293893.1, from coordinate 2,975 downwards.
AAACTATTAATGACTCCGGGACTGACCTGACAGTTTCCATCTCCTTGGACCTTCAGCTCAACCAAATCATACATGAGTAACCTGAAATAAAAATAAATAAATAAATAAATAAAATAGCCAAGTAATAAGAGAAAAAAATGTTGGAATATGATGTTCCAGGAACTGTGCATGGAAATCTAGTAGTTAAATAAAGCTGATCTTCCCTGAAAATGGAAAAGATTATTGAAAGTTCTACCATAGTTTTGAATACTACAAATAAATCTCAAAATACTACTCCAGCAAAAATTGCTGCAAAGTGAGTTTATTTATATACGAATACATAAGATGCAAGTTCCTACCATGAAATGGTTCACATAAGCAGTCAGACTAAATTTTTGATACATTGTCATAAGGTACATTGACAGATATAGTTTGTCAGCTATTGTCAAGAGATACATCTAAGTATTGTTTCAAATGTGAAAACTCACTACCTGTCTATAAGCCTTTGATGATCTGAAATGGCTTCGTCAACTGAAGGAATTTCGCCATTAATTCTAGGAACATGCTGAAAAAGCCAAGCTTCAATAAATATGATGGTTCATAACAAGGAAAAGAGGAAAATGACAACTTATATCCACATAATGTTTGATTTCTTTGATGGAAACTAACCAACTCTTAACAAATAAAGAAAATCAACAAAAAGGGGCACGCATTAGTGGAAGAATACCACCAGTACAATCGGTCAAAGAAATAGTACAGACCCAGAATTCAAATACCACAGTGACTAAAGACCTGTAACTAAATATTGAGCAAATGCTATCCAAAGAATTATCAACATAAATATCATTACCAGACTTTATTTTCACTGTAATTAGGTTCAAACATCTAAGTGTTAATCCATTCTGCAGTTTTTTTTTTGTTATTTATAGATTGCAATTGAATTTTCACTTTTGCATTTGCATTTGTGAAATCATACCCTTGAATTAAGGTTTAAGGAAGGATGAAAACAAGCAATCACAAGGTGAACACTAATGATAATTATTCTAATAATACTTTCTTAAATTTACTTGATTATTAATTAGAGATAACAAGATGACTATTAAATGATATAAACTATGTAACTTACAGGAATTGAGACCATTTGATTCAACCTTTTACCAACTTCACCATCAATTTCCGAATAATCATCAGTTAATTCCAATGTCCATTGCACTTCTTCGTAAGAATTTTTGCCAGGACTAGAACATGAGCTGGAAGCTTCAGTATCATCCCTCTCATCATGATTACTCTCATTCCCTGAATAAGGATGAAAAATCATCATGGCAAGTTTGTATAATATATCATCACCAGCTATACAATCATCCTCTAACCTGAAAGGTAACTTCCTGTACAGGGACCAAACCAATCTTGAGCAAGAACTGATACTCGCAGACATTCTTCTTCTTCACGCGTAGAGCCTGAAGCTTCAGCAACAGCTAGTTGAGAAAGTTCTTCTTGAAGAGCATGTGCAATAATCTCATCGTTCTCAACAGTAGTACATTCTGTACCAATGTTAGCATGTCCAACATAACCATTATCATAGAAATCAGAATCCTGTTGGGTGTTTACTCCACAGTATGGTGAAACAGAAAACAGATCGCAATTAAGAAAGTCAAAACCCCAACGATGAATTTCAGAATCTTGCTCATACATAATCATCGGATGTGAGTATTTACTATCTGTCAGTGGAAAATGTTCTGATATGACACCTAATATAGTGGTGTCAATCTCTGGAAATTTCTACCCATAATATGAAACTGCCTCAGCTGAAAATGCACGAGAATACTGCTGTTAATATGCAACCATCTTACCAGTCAGATAGAAAGGAATCAGGCCATGTCATCAAATGAAATTAATTCATCTAAGCATAGAAAAATGTTTTTTTTTAAAAAAAGAATAATGTGACATTTTACTGTTCAAGCAATATCAATTCATAGAATTGGAAAAGAAATCTCCACTTAGTCTTGAGGTGCCATGCTGACTTGTTTACGCAAATAAAGGTTTTATATTTTATTTACCAGACTAATGTAGTCTGGCAATTTTAATATTCTAGCAATATCAATTTTCAGAACTGGAAAGGAAGTCTCCATTTAAATACTAGAGGTGCCATGCTCACTAAACAATGAAACCAGACTTCATATTCTATCAGTATCAATGCATTGAAATGGAAAAAAAAAAAGTTCATTTCAGTGCAAGTAGAAATAAAAATTCATAAAATTACGTAGGTAGAAGCCTAGAAGGAGGAACATTTCAGTGTGTCATCCCAGCGCAAATAATCAGCGAAAAGGGTTCATTTCTTTATCCATAAATAACCATTGAGTTTGTGCAGCCTAATAGAAATCTTCCCAATCGAAACTGATTGTTAACTTATAAATAATTAATGAACTTGTTTTTCATATAAAAATAATAATTGTACTCCAAAATCTCAATCTATTACAACTAATCAAACGCACATTGCCAATACACAATTCTAACAGTTGAATCACTGTTGCATATCATCCACATTCTCTGTTCCTAGGTCCATCTCATCGATACCACCAGAGAAAGTGGCTAAAGAGTGTGGAGCAAGTACAAAAGCGCAGCGAGGCCATGGAAAGCATTCTAAACAGGAATGACTCTCCACGAAGTTCTTACACCAGTAGTTTCATTCGACAGGACACGATAAAATCGAACAAAATTTCAACGGAAGAATCACTAAACCTAACAAAATCATGTTGTACGTGCCAAATGCCGATCAATTGTGATAGTACCGAAGAACAACAAATTGGTAAATATAAGATCTATTCTCGCAAAGTAAAAAAAAAAATACATATATAAAGGGAAATACACGTGAAAATCTAATCCAAATGAATTCTCAATCAAAAAAGAAGAATGACACGGCATTAAGATCAATCGAAAAGAGAAAACCAAACTAAAGGTATGCTGACAACCAAATCCACAATCGGTCGTTTTATGTA
>JBBPFQ011292816.1:0-19315 GCA_037974815.1 Kaempferia elegans | reverse complement strand
ACTGACAAATGAAAGCAGGAAGTCTAATTCCAGAGATTTTCAGTATTGAATTCATTGAAACTGTAATTTAGTGAATTTGTTATGTATCTATAATAGAGAAAAAAACACTTTTATTTGTCATCTTTTTGTGTGGGAAAAGTGAGATCTATCCCATTCATTTGTTGCAGAGAGTGTTCTTTATTTTTTTTTTAATATGATGCTGTAACCATTTTTTTACAGAGGAATTTATCTATTTTATTTACTCGATTGAAATGACATTCATCCACTTCTAGTCGATTGAATTTACTGATTCAGCTCACTTTTAGTATATTGAATTAATTGATTTAGTTTTATTCAAAAGTAATTGACTTGAATAAGTTGTTTTTTTTTCTTATCCTCATGCTGTAGTGTGATGGTAAGAAATGAGAAATGCTCGATTCAAATTTCACTCATGACATATTACAAATAAAGAGTTTGAAAATTTTTGACATTGGATCATCTGTCATAATTCATCTATATTTTTTTAAGTTGAAACTCGGTGCGTTAGAGTATATATATCTCTCGTGTCTTGATCATTTACATTAATGGTTATGGTTAGTAGCTATTCGTGATTTATTTCCTTCGTGTTGGCCTAGGGACGAGTTGGTAGGGGCGCTAGAGTATATACATCTCTCGTGTCTTGATCATTTACATTAATGGTTAGTAGCTATCTGTGATTTATTTCCTCCGTGTTGGCCTAGGGACGAGTTGGTAGGGGCGCTGGGACGAGCGAATCACTTTTTTCACATATTTTTATTTATTTATCCAGGAATTTTTATATGGTTGGATTGATTATTTCTAAGATGGTAACAGCTAGATACTGGATTAAAAAAAATTGATCCATATTTTTAAGTTCGGTCCATAAATGGTTGGGCCGAAGCCCGTCATTAACCCAAAATATATAATTTATCTGATTAGGGTTATCCGTGAGCTCTATAAATACCCATCGAATGGTAAGAACCTTCACGGATCAGAAGCAGCCGATCGCCGCGAGAGTGGATACGTTAGGGGTTGGACGACGCTGACGCAGCGATGAGGGCGAAGGTGAGACCTATTGACATAACGGCTTAGTTCTCCTTCATCCCTTTGCAATAGATTCCTCTGCGTTTATGGATTTTGCATGTGAATTGATTTTAAGAAAGCCTTTTGTTTCCTAGTTTCTTTCATCTGTGGCTAACGATTCCATTTAAGACTTATAGTTGACGCAGATTATGAAGTATAACACATTTTTTTTTTCCATGTTTCTGTTGCCTACAAACGTGAATTTTCTAAGATTGATCCGTTTAACACTCCATCGCCCTTTCCACTAGATTTCTTCGGGTGGATCCTTTTTACACATGAATTGGGTTCAAAAAGTTTTTTTTTCTCGTTTGTTTCATATGAAGATGTGATCTTTGGCTAGTGATAACATCTAAGGCTTAAAGTTGACAAAATGGTGGAGTATTAACACAGTTTTTATGTTTCTGTTACCTATGGACCGTTTTTTTTTTTGGATTAATCATTTTCAAAGCTATTTGTGTATCATAGATTTTGATGTTGGTTTCGAGTTTATTTTGCGTGTTTGTTTTCTTGAGTAATCAATTGAAATTTATGTTAATTGTTGTTAGTTTCTAATTGCGTAATGATTTTGCTACATGCGTTAATTTTGAAAAAAGATCAACTTTAAAGCATAAATACTTATTCTGTGTTTACTTTGAGGGAGGGTACAATAGCGTTATATAATAGGGAAAAAGTGAATTCTATCATCTTACATATTGCATTTACCTTGTTCACTTGATCCTCTTCTGCATACTAAGAAATCACTTGCACTCTCTTTGATTAAGATGCTTAATTTTGACAGTTCGAGTTGCAATGTTTCTTTTTCATGTTTTTCTAAGATCCGTAAGTATCAATACTTAGTTGTTGTCTGAATACCAACACATCACTTTGATGTTGCTCATTTTGGCAGTTTATTGAAGTAGCAGTACCCTTCTATTCTGATATGTTGCTGTAATATTTCATGTTTCTCGAAGTTTCACAAGTATATACTTGAATATGCCAACACTTTCTCTTTCGAACACCAAGAAATCACTTGCCCTCTCCTGGAGGATGCTGCTTCCGAATAGTTGATTTGAGTAACAATATCCTTCTATATCTGAAATGCAGATCATAGTTTTTCATGATTTCTCTAAGCATTATAGGGGTTGAGTACTTGATTCGACAACCCTAAAGTTGCAATTCCTCAAGTCTGGTTCAATTGAGATGTTTTGTTGTTTCAACCGGCTCTGTTTGGTCTCCAATCCTCAATTTAACTAATTGAAGCCTAGGTTTGAAATCTTGCTCCATTTTGAGGTTCCGGTCTCTGGCTGGAATGCAACAAGTGGGGTGTTGATCACCATCCATCAGTAGGAGGAACCAAGAACGGAAGACGAGGATAAACAATGAATTAACCCCCAGGAAGATCCCATTGACTACTCCAGTTTGTGGAAGTTTTCTTTAAGTGTTGCTACTTTGGGAAGCCTCATAGACTGAACACCTTTGCTATCCTTCATATTGATGAGTTTCTGCCCCAGACATTGGCAGAACATTAAATTTTGGCAATGCAAATCGATGTGGCTCAAGACTTTTAAGCAATCCAACTTGTCTGGTTTTCAAAAAGGCCATTTTTATTCTTGCTTTCTTATCAGTTTTGCTCGTCTTCATAATCAGCAAATCCTTGAAATGCCACCTTGAGCTTCAATCAACTGACTGTTTCTTCGATACACTTTGGCATACTAATCCATAAACTTGGCTTTCAATCTCACACGCATTGCCTTCATTGTGCAGTGGAAGAAGAAGCGGATGAGGAGGCTGAAGAGGAAACGCAGAAAGATGAGGCAGAGATCCAAGTAGTTCCTCAGTAACAAGAACCAATCTTGCTCTTCATCGTCATTGGTGTCATTGGGTCTTTGATCCTTCGCCAAGTGATGGAGAAAGCAAGAATAATTATGTCACTCTTTTTATTTGCCTGCTTCATGACAATGTTTTGGTTTCAGACTCTAAAATTATCTTATCTTATTATTCTGCAACTCCTGCAAATTATCAAGGAACCTTTCTTCTGGGGCTCTAGTTCATTTCTGCAACTATTTTTTTCATCTGAGCTCAAGTAAAGTTCGATAATTAGATTTTAACAAAAGCTAAGCAAGTCAAAACAAATATAATAAATGGTACATATCATTTAAATGTATTTGTAGTATAAAATTATATTTTAGTAAATCGTAATTATATTTATAGCATATAATTTTAAGTGGTGAGAGATGTCAAATGAATCATATTATTATATTTAAAAAAAGTAAAAAAGAAAAAAAAATCTTAAAAAGTAACAAAAAGGTTGATGGTTTTACTTTTACCTCATCGGTCGTGTCTTAAGTCGTGAACAATGAACCTGGGAATCGGCCGCTCCCTCCGCTCCATTTCCATCCGTCCAATTCGACGCAACAGATGAAGATATAATCCTCCGTGGAACCCTCCGCCACCGCCAATGGCCCACGCCATCGCTACTGCATCCTTCTCCGGCGCCTCCCCACCCTCCTCGCTTCCCCGCCGCCGGAATACCGCCGGTTTCTTCTTCAAGCAGAGGCCCCCAGTGGCGTGCACTAGCCCCGACCTCCTCGCGGCCGCCAAGTTTACGGTGAGCGACTCTCTCACAAATGTCGTTTCTATAGGGGGGGATTGCCTGCCGTCTTTGCCTTCGCTTTTAGGTTTTGCTTCCGATCGACTGAACCGTGTTGGATCCGGTGGATGGCGAAGGTGGATAAGTATGTGAGGAGCGGGATGGTGGTGGGATTGGGGTCGGGACGCTCCTCTGGATTGGCCATACAGTATCTTGGCCGGCGACTACGAGAGGGAAGCCTCAAGGACGTCGTCGGAGTCCCAACGTGAGCCTTCCTCCTTCCTTAAGCATTTGATGGCTCATTTCCTTCTTCTCCCATAATTAATGCTTCATAGTTTAAGCATTAGTAATGAACCAGCAAAGGTGAACTTGGTACTCAAACAAAACAAAAAGGAGCTTCGTGCTAATGAAGAAGCAATAGCTAACTCTGCTAGTCTTTGAATTTAGGTATCTATTATGGTTAAAACCAATTGGGGGCAGTTAGCTAGAGAAGATGTGTCGGGAAGGGTTCAGCCAGGTTGGGATTAGCTCGACCGAACTGCTCCGAGCTCAGTCGGAGCGAGTTGAGTTGAGGTCGGACGAGCTGCAACCAGCTTTCTTGAAAGTGGTTAGTGTTTGTGGTTACTGTCAGTAGTCTCCCTATTCTGCAAAGGATTCCTTTTCGATATGATATTGACTCCCTTTTTATACGTCTCAAAGGGAGCCCTTGTTAACCAGATTAACTGGATGTGTGTTTGTTTTCCAGTGATCAAGCTTGGATCAAAATCATATGTGTGTTACCTAAGATTAGCGAGAAAGTTTACCTACATCACTAGTTACATGTTTAAGTGTTTTACCGAGTACATTCAAACTGATTGCTTATGCAAAGTTAAGATCCTACACTATAGGACCCAAGTCTTCTAAATGTTATTCCTGACTTAACTCGACTAAGAATCTTCCCAGCTATTTTGTTTTTCTGTGCGAGTATTTAACAGTTATACTTCAGCAAACAACAACAACAATCATCAAACTTTATCCCACTAGATGAGGTCGGCTATATGGATTTTTTTATGTCATTGAGCTCTATCTTCTATTATATCATCATCTATATGTAAATAAATTTTATCCTATTTTATTGTTGCTAACTAAGTATTTTTTTGTCTTCTTCTTTTTCGTTTGATATGCTTGTCTGTCATAGTTTCACGTCGCCTAACTTGAAATTTATCCACTACATCTCTTCCTCTTCCTTGATTGCTAACACTTCTCTTTTCTATAATGCTTCAACAATGACATGTTTTATCCACTACACAGTTATCTTCATCTTGCAGATCTGTTTCTAGTGCAAGTAAAGCAGCAATGGCAGGAATTCCACTGGACAATTACCAAGAAAATCTTCAAGTGTGCATACATTCTTATTGCCAAATATGTTGAATACTTATCTGTTGTTTTAGTGAGTATTTTTCATGTTTTAGAGTGTTTAGTACAATATGCACTTCTATCTCATGCCCCTTCTTTAAGGATTAAGATTTCATGTCAATGAGTTAGAGCAGTTAAAGTTAATAATCTTCTGGTTTTAATGTAGATTGATTTTGCATTTGACGATGTTGATATAATTGATAAGAGAACATTAACTGCTGTGATTGGTCGGAGAAAATTGGATGGTGGTGAGTCCATAATTGAAGAGAAGGTAAATCTTCCTAGCCATTCGTATATCTGCAAGGAATCACTAAACTGTATCCATGTTATGATATTTGTTCTGTGGCTTTGGTGTGCTTTTGTGCAGTCAATTATAAAGAAAGCTAGTGGACTTGCTTACATTGTGACTGAGAATCAATATACTGGTGTACTTGGTGGATCAATTCCAGTCCTGATTACTAGTGTATGTTCTTCTGTTGTTTGCGAAAATGCCATAGATCTTAGCAGTGTGAATGAGATAGCCAACAAGATTTTAGTTGTGGTTGTCAGGGTAATTGGCTGGAAACTGCTGAACAAATAGACGATCTGTTTCTTGGAGATGCTGAGGTATGGTTTTACATGCTATGATCAGTCTGGGAATGAATATTTCCACTGAATGAGGGGTTGTTTCAATATCTTTCACCATGAATCCAGATGTGTGGAACTAGCCACTCAAATATAAGAACCCATTGTTAAACAGAGTTATTCTATGGACAAAGCTGATAACTTCATCAAGAAGGACTAAAGATGTAGAAATAAATACGAGAATGACTGAATGAGTACTTCAATAGCTACATAGACAAAAGGAATGGACAAAAATGCATCTTGTTTCCTATATATCAATGTTTCGATTGTTTTTGTGAGTTTATCTACACTATAGCTGTGCAAGATCTCGTATTCTTGGTTTGTTGCAAAGGTGTGGAGAAGATCACTGTCTGGAGGTGCAGGTCCTCTAGGGGGCGACTTCCCATTAGTTACTAAAGAAGGACACCATGTTCTTGATGTCATTTTCACATCTCCTATACTTGATCTAGGTAAGATACAACTTTTCACAAAGTCCATCTAATTGTCTTCAGGGAATAATGATAATTTTTGTAGAGCATAAAACACGAGGATAAAGTTACAATAGATGTTTGTTAATGATTAATGGCATTAGAGATTTGGAACTTGGCTGATGTTTGTTTCTTATTATTGCATTCTTAATGTATCCCTTTTTTTACTTTACAGGTCAAATTGCAGGAAGCCTGGATCAAGTTGACGGCGTTGTGGACCATGGAATCATATGCCGCATTCCGTTAGTATTCTCTGACCATTGTCAAATATTCTCTCTTTTGGGTTTGACATAGACTTATAACTGCTATAATACGGAGATTCACTGCTAAATTAAGTATTGTCTTCCTGCAAAGCTAATTACTCTAATCTTGTGAAGAATATTTGGAATCTAATTTGCCTTTTGAAGCACCAACAAATGAGTATACATTATCCTTCTTTTGATTACCATTGCAGATGCACTGTGATAATCGCTTCAAAGGACGGATTAGAAGTTGTTGACAACATGTCGAAAACCCAAACGACTGACAGTTTATGATGATGTATGTTGTCTAGATACCAAAAAGAATGTTTTTTTTCCCGGCACAGCAATATTTCAGTCAGCTGAAATCACTTCTAACAATAATGCAGGTTCATAGGATTGAGGTGTGCTAGAGTTATAGCAAGCTCTGAAGAGCTGTACCATATTAGAGGCATCCTTCCCGTTGTTTATGGGTCCAACTATTTTTTAGTATATAAATGATTTACTATTCTTAAGGCAACTGTGATGGAATACTACAGCAAAACTCCTTGTAATTCTGTTGAAAACTACACCAATAATAATATTCTGCATTTACAATTGAAATGGTAATTTTCCCTTTAGAATTTTGTTGTTCACAAAAGATTTATAAGTGAAAATACATAATTGGGCATACGTCCTCAATGAAACCAAGAAAAAAAATTAGCAGCTCTTTGCTGAAATGTACCTTTGATTAGGGGTTCTAGAATGAATTTATTAAGTATCACCAGTAAGGATGCCTTCAGGTCCAGTTTCTGTTAGCACATACGTATTTGATTCATCTCCTCTGTAGTCTATGCAGGAAAAGGTAATGAAGATAGCTGTTGCCACAAAGAACAAGCCAGAGAAGGCTATAAACTGTGAATATATTGATAGACCCGTAACTTCCTGCCATTGACAAATAACAAGTCAACTATGAGTGGGGGAAAATCAACTATTGATATAACTCTACTAGTCTCGTATAATCCATCAAGTTGTTAATGATATGCTTGGGTATACTGTTCTTAGATATTCTTTAATATAATTCATGTAGTAACAATTTCAACATATGATCTTAAGTATTTCTTGGATGACACAAAAAATAAATAAGGATGAGGAGGGAATGATAATTCTCATCAGATTCATTTTGTAACCAGACAAAAGAATCATTATCAAACCAAAATTCTCCAAGAATGAAACATTGCATGAAAAGATTATACATACAACTGCAGCTTGAAGCAATGTCTCAAGTAGAAGACCAGCAAAGTTATTGACTGAGAAGAGAAGGATGAAATGTCCATTTGATAGTAGTCGTCCACACTGCACGCTCACAAGGCAAGAAAACATTCGGTAGATTGTACAAATCACCACATAAGAGAGATATGCTCCCCAAATCTGTGTGTAAACTCCCATGAGCACACAAATGATCCCCATGAACAATGATCCCAGAACATATATGAACTGGCGCGATCGATAGGAAAACTTGTCGATATAAATGGCACAGTAAGATCCAAGACTTCCTCCTGCTTCAGATATTGCTAAAATGTGTCCATTGAATTTTGAATGGGAATCAATAGCATCGAAGAGAGTTGTGCCATAGTTTTGCACCAAGGAAACTCCTGCAAATGCAAGTGCCCACCTGTTGAAAGAAGAAACAGTAAATTCAAAAAAAAAAAAAAAGAGTCAAGAATTGGATGATCTGTTTCTTAATATTTCAACACACTTTTTGAGTTCCAAGTTGGATCAGTGAACTTAGCAAATGAAGTCAGTATTCAGAACAATCTAAGAGTGCAATCCGTATGATAGAATAGAGCGGAGTGGCATGACATAAAAAAAAAGAAGAGAGTGCATTCATTTCATTCTTTTAATTGGTTGTAATAATGAAATGCTATAACTAGTTGAATGGTAGATTTTACATTCAATTTGTTTAGTTTATTTGATTCTTCTGATCAATGTGATTCTCTAGGTAGGTCTAGTTTGTCTGTATAAATTTGCACACCCATTTGGTTGATCCACTTGAATATGCTCGGTTCAATCAATTTGACTTGCTCCATTAGTCCTCTTGGCGCCCTGTTCACTAATTTCATTTATCTTCATTTTAGTTTTAAAATAATAACTTAGTAATGTATTATACTAACAGAGGTGGAATAAAATTTGTCACCTCTATTGAATGGATGGACTCGAATAAATCATCCTAATCCACCAAAAGTTGTCCAGCCAAATATTAGAGGTGAATCACAGAGGGAATAAGCTGTTCCTATTCAATTTGATTCAACTTTAAATGCACTCTAACTACTTCTTTCCTGTGCAAACAAAAAGTGTAGTAGTTCTGGCTGCCAATAAATATCACAGTAAGTAGGCAAAACACTTATTTGCATGAGTTTTCTCAATATATTTGGTGGACTGGAAACTGCCATGCTAATCACATCAGAAAAGCTTGATTTCTGTATAAAGCTGCTTAAGACTTAGAAATAAGAATTATTTAATGCTGCAGTTAAGAGAGCTAACCATGCAGAGAGAATCTTTATACTCTTACCACCCCACGTTTCCTTCAGTGTAGCAGTCCATCCCTATTGACAAATTAAAAAAGGCACATCCATGTCAGGGAAAGAACGTTCGGATAGAAAGAGTCAACTAAGTCTTTACTTAAGCAATGAGATTTATTTATTCCATCATAGAAAATCTCAAGTACAACTCATACCACGTATGGAAATAAATGAACATCTGGAAGTAGATTAGGTAATGTTCAAATAACTGAAAGTCTGTAGCTTTGGAATAAAACAATCTGACAGAATGTTTTCTACTTGTGCTATTGCATTCAATATTCAAGTTTTCTCCAAAATGAGAAAATTGTAAACATGATTTAAGGATCGGTTAGAAGTAAAGAAAGTATAACTTCACTGGTACTGCCAAAACAAAACTAGTATCCAATAAATTTTATCAGGACTACATTGAGATTGATAACCTTTTTGCAACTTTCACTAATAAGGAAGAAGTCACTGTCTAACCAACTCCAGAACAAAGTCATAGGAATTGATCTACTATAGTGTGCATTTTTAATGCCAATAACTTTGTCTACAGTGAGAAAAAAACTTGCTGGAAGAGAGAGAAAGGTTGTGCTTGTTAAAATCAGTCAATTCTTAAATTTGAAGTGACTCTAAACCACTCTAGTCCTTATATTGGCCACTCCACGTCCTTCGACTGTTTCTCTTGAGCCATATCTAGCCAAATTTGATCTGGAACTTTAGATGGCTTGACCGATCTAAATCTGGTAGTCACTGCACTGATTCACCAAGATCATTTGGGTCCACAACTTCAATTTGATCCAAACTATTGGTGTGTGAGACAGGCCATCCTGCATAGTAGTTTAGGACGTTCAATGGGTGTCTGTTGTGCATGACAGTGCACCAACAATGTAAAGTATAAAGTCTGCCACATGGGTGCCTGTTGCGCATGACGGTACACTGCCAATGTGCATTGGTCGTGATCTATCATGCACTTTCCACATCGTGTCTCTATCAAAATTTATCGAAGGTGTTATATTTAATATCTCAAACTCCGATTGTTCAATTCTATTTAGGGGTGGGTGGGTGATAATCAATGTTGCTTTATCGAATGCTCACCTTGTTGGGATTCCCAAATCTAGTCAGATAAGACAATGAACACGAAGAACTATCTGCAGGCAGAAGGAAAGTAGAGGCACAGCAAACAACCAGCTGCAAATTGGATGGCACATTATTCAGGCAAGCACTAAATCATAATGTCACGAAAATGAGAAAAAAACTGAGTGTTAAAGTGATTATTCCAACTTAGAAGGTTTGAATGGTTAAAACAACTGTGTAACTGAGCCCACATACCGCAACAAGTGAAATGATGAAGTATATCTCGTATGAAGCATCCGTAAGAGCAAGCAACTGACCTATAATAAGAAAAGAGCCAAAAAGAAAATATTTTACAAAATTTAATAAAACTGACAGGTATATGTTCACAAGCTGACAATCTTTTAGATTATTGATCTTTAGGAAGGTATGTTCTCCCGAGCATAACGGTAGAACAAACTGTAGAAAGCCTGGTAGATTGTAGATAAGATGAATACCTCAAGTGCTGGCTAATTTATTCAAACTTGAGTAAACTCTCACATACTGTTCACATCGGTGAAAAGTTTATGCAAACCTAAATTAAATTCATTCTACTTATGGAATGGAGTTAACCCAAGTATAGGAGCTTAAATAGTTAAATGTGTCACATGCGGTCAGATATGGTAAATTATAAATATCTAAGAATAATTCTGAAATAATTTAATTTAATTGTATGATCTTACAATCTGATGGCCCGATCTTATGATCCAAATTTATGAACAACATTCAGTTCCGAGGTAGGAACTCAATTCCGACTACATTAGATGACATACCAAGTGTACTGAATAAGAAAAAAATATCATGCATATAAGGTTTCAAGTCTTAAAACAAAGATGCATAAAAACCAACACAAAATCTACATTTTTCACGTAAGTACAGAAAAAAATAGTGTAACCAAAACTAATAAGAGAACAAAAATTAAAAGTTAAAACCAACCAATTATGAACCATGATAAATTATGAATATGAAAAAAAAGGAAATAATGGTTTTTGCTCGCTGTGGTTGTTATTGCTATGACAATAATTAAAAAATAGCCAAATTTTTCAGGAGGCATGGTATCTTGCATACCCAATTCAGAAGCTAGCACAAAGGATAAAAGTGAAACTGTTTGAGTTAAGCTGGTCTGCAAATGAAACAAAATAAATCAGTGAGTTTTAATGCTCATCTGAAGGGAGCATGATTTGAATAGAGAAGTATTTTGCTACAGGAAGTAAATACATCCATGAAACATATAGATGGGTGTCTTAGATCATGCACAAAAGGACAACACAAATAACATTAGATGAGTTGAAAATTACGGCAGAAGTAAGCTCCATGAATGTGTAAGCATAGATGATAGAGTTACCATAACTAGTTTGGGGAAGCAATTGTCGAGAATGTCTTTGAGAGGATTGAGAACAAAATGCATATTTGCTAATAGATTACGATTGATCATGGAAATTCATGATTTACAATAACTACAAAGAGAAGATATAGGATCAATTTTCACCACAGAAAAAATTCTCACGCTTAGCTTGTCAATTTCTGGTATTTTTGGGTCATATAGGTTACATAAAATTAGTATACGTCACTGATTAACCATACAAGTAAAAACATGATATAGTAATCTAGTCCCTGTCTAGAGGCAATTGGATTTTACATCTCTATCCCAATGCAGATGAGCATAAACCAAAATTTATAATCAATATGTTTTATAAAGAAAAATAACTCTTCTACAAAATGTGCATCATCTGCTAAACATTGTGATAGGTTCTGATTTTGGTTAATTAGGAAACATGCTGACAGGGAATATCAGGGTGCATGCAATTGTTATCCCACCACCAAAGTTTGCAACAAACTCAATATTTGTAAAATAATAAACAGGATGAAAAACCCTTAGCTATATTTAAAGAGCTCAAGATATAAGTAAAAAGCATATATTTAGGCATCTAATTTCATGTAGGAACAAAAGCTCTAACAATTCTCAGCATCTAATTTTATGTAGCAACAACAGCTCTAACAATTCCCATAGGCAGGAGCATTTGTTTGGAAATAACAGGAAAAATTCTGACATAAAAGGAAAGGTACACCTGGAATATGAAACTATGAATACTCAAGCATACAATTATCATGACCACTATATTATTTTTGCAATGCTTTAAAAATCCTTTTTAACCACCTTAGACAAAAGGAAGATATTGTTTAATGCTACAAAAACTTCACATGCATCCAGTGTCAAGTGATACCAGCCCATGATCCTTTTGACCTTTTCCCACAGAACACCCATTTGTATTACAGAGCAGTAGTCAAGTTTGAGATAGCTTCTAAATGGAACAAACTCAAATTCATAACAGAAAACTTCATTGAAGGAAGACAAGGAGCTTAAAGATGATTAATACACTAGCAATGGAAGAGAGTTAACAATATATAGTTAACCAGAATTACTACAAAAGATCAAAGTGAGTGAGCATATGATGATACTTTGGGTAGTTGTTAAGTGGATTCAAGACTAAAGAAACCCAACATTAAACTAGCAAAGAATAGAGCATTTAATACTTCTGGGAGTAATTCTTTTGCCTACTTTATAAACTAGTAAAAGGTTGACACTGGGAAATTCACATATTTAACTAATGTACCATGATCTGATAATCTTCTTCCAAGACAAGAAGAAAAATATATGACGAGAAGACCAGCCGTGATGACGTTGCAAATCCATACATAACCTACCAGCAAGAAGATTTAACAATCAGTGAGATGAAATGTTATCCTAACAGTGAAGCATTTGTTTGAAAGTGGAAACCACAGTTTTTTTTTTTTTGCTTTGATCTATTTACAGAAAAGAAGCTTAATCTATCATAGCAAATAATGCTCCAAGACAAGAACAATTATAGCATTTCCATTTCTTGTTCATGAGATATAGATATTAATGTTTTATCTATTATAGCACTCAAGGCACAGTTACTGCTGGGATAAACATGACCGCAATAGAAAGCCCAAAAGGTGCCTTGCCCACAAATGTTGCACTTGCCTTCAACACTTTGCTAAAGCAGAAATACAGTATAGGATAAATCAAATTGAATCTAGTTCCTTATATCATCATTTCCATCCTTTTTTCCCCTTGTTTATACAAGACCTAATCTGTAAGTGCAATAAAATTCATATTTGCAAAAGAGTACGTAATAAGCAATATTCTTATATCAGCAGAGTTGGAGTAATTATTAGATTATAAGGCATAAGTTTGAAAGAGACCTTCTCATTAGACACAAGTTCCAAGAAATACAAACATTATGACTTTCCCTTCTTGATTTTATTTGTTTGTTTGTTTGTTTGTTTACTTTTGATAATGTATATGTAAATAAGTCCTTTCTAGATTTTATGCCTATGCTCAGTCTACAATTCCGGGACACTGTAGCAAATGTAATGAAATTTGTGAAAAGCTAGCAAGAGCGACCTAATGACAACATCCTCTCATAGATATAGGCATAGGGTTGTAACCATTCAACAAGGATGAGAAAAAAAAACAAAATTAAACCAAAACATTTCGTCTGAATTGTTCACAGGGTGGTGATTCTGATTAATCAATCATGTTGATCATAATTGTGCAGCAAAATGGAAATTTCAACTTCCCTGCAAAGTATATCCTGATTTGTGATTTCTCCCTAAGCACGCAAATGTGTCCGTTAATACTGGAAGTTTGCTTTCCCTACTCAGTTTTTCCCAATCACAATTTCCATAAACTTTCTCAAGAAAATGCCACATGGCTCTTTTGTATACACTTTACTGGTCTAGGTAGTCCATTCAAAAGCTAATGATCATGGAAAATTGATCACGGATTGGAAACTTCATTGGGAAACTCGCAAGAGACTAAATTTAAGGGTAAACTAAAAACCGAGGCAAACTTTACAAACAAATTGAAATTCCCCATTATTATTTCAATTAGGATGGCCGCCGTTGGGACGGTAAACATTAAAAGAAAAACAACAAATGCTAGAAGAAGAATCAACAAATAACAACAAATTCAAACTTGGATCAAATTACATCAACCAATCTAAGGGGAAAATAGACATGGATATACCAGAATACTGTTGGTTTTCAAATTTTTACCAGCGTAAATAATGTTCAGAAGAAATAATGTTCAACTTGAATGGAAACTTAGTGTCATTAACTAGGGACTTGCCTGCATAATTTGCATAGCCATGAGTGACTGTCCACACCATGCTATCAGGTATGTCAGAGATAGTCCAAAAGCACATAAAATACTAGCATCTCTGATCAGCAGAAATTTAAATTGATAAGGAAGAGAACATGTTATTGGACATTAAGAAAGTACCAAAAAGAATTATAGTTATAATAGTCATCCATCACGTTCATACGGATGCCTTTGCAATTGATTTTTGACAACTTGAAACCACAACTAGGTTGACCTCTTAAACAATATTTATGTGGATCAGCTTTAGGTTACATGTTGATTACAGTAGAACTGGCAGATAGCACAGAATATAAAAATAAATTCATCTAAATTCATGCAACAAAAATCCAAACAAGAAAAGGAATGGAACCTAAAAGGACTCGAAAATGGGAGGGGAGAAAAATCACCATGGTATTAGACAAGCATCCTAGAAGTACACACGAGAAATATGAGATTCTCATCAAGGTTGTATGTATTTAGAGAATTCTCTTTCTCCAAGCTAAAAAAAAAGTAAATCATAGAGTCAATCAAATGCCACTGCCAAGAAATTGTTTAAAAACAAAACTTCCTATTTTCAAACAATATAACTTTTATCTAGTAAAGGAAACATGAGAATTACATGGCTGGTGTTTCTGCTCCTTTTTCACATAATAGCTAGCATATATTGAAATTGAATGAAAGATGAAAATCTTGAAGTTTACCTATAATTATCATCACCTTGTGTGAGAGGTAATAGCTTGCTGGTGCTATGATAAGTGTAAATATAAGTTGAGCATAGACACTTACAGGAAATATGAAATTTGTGACCTGGAAATGTATTAGGAAAATCATAAGGCAGTGGTTGAATTTAAACATTCAGCAATTTGAAAGGTCAATAAATAAAATACTCAGCATACAAATAGATAGTCAATACACATATAAAGATAATAAACCTATCAAACCAACAAGTAAATAATAATAGAGATGGTGAAAATGTCAAACAACGTGAAGCTGACCTAGGTTTTAAATCTCGGATCAAAACTAATCCTGGTCCCAATCAACATGTACCATATAAATGTTGGCTCATATTGACATAGGATATGGATCAATAAATGTGTTCTCCATCTTGATCTATAATTAATCATGAATCTATGTTCTATAGCTTATACATTTCTAAACATAATCCTTTGACTCTTCGCTTAATCACACCCAACTCATTTAAAGATAAACTTTTCCCTTTATAATTTGCTTCAATCAAAACATGACCGTCCCTAATAGTTGTTTGCTTTGGCACAGGGCACATGTTGGCTAAGATGGCATGGTACATAACATGACAAGAAGCATAGAATTGGCGAATGCCAACAAGTAGATGGTCATTCCTAATAAAAATTTGCTTTGACATGGAAAGCATGGTCACTAAGGAGAAATTATATATACACAACATGTGCAAAAGAACTATGAAAGGACCATAATGCTTATCCTCAATGTTGAGGTAACTAACTTGATGTCTCAGACATTCAAGCATCCATAATGCTTTCATGCATTAAGAACTGCAGACCAAAAGAAACCCAATTTGATAATTAATCAAATAAAGGTCCAATGAGAACTAGCTTACATTTGTAAGAGTAGATTAGTTGGCTTAAACAGATGTCAGAGTCATCAGACTTCACGTTTAGAGTATGAATAGAATGGAAAATTTATTATATAAAATTGCACTCGATCAACTTCACATTTGAATGACGAATGTAGTAAATTCTGCACTCTATATCAACTATAAGGGCAGTTTTATTACAGACATTTACAGCCAATGAAACCTAACTTGTGAAGTGCATGCGGATCATAAAGGTTGAAAGGTGATATATTTATTCATCTACACTCAAACAATAAAGCAACAAGTGAAGGCTGGATAAACTATAATTCAACTAAGAAATTGAACATTGTAGCCTGATAAGATTTGTGCTTACAGTTACTTCCATGCCTTCCACTTAACAAAAGTTGGATACTCTAGTATGTACATCATGTAAGTGATTTGCCCTCGATTATTCAAAGCTAGCACAGTAAGTGATTCAAGAGTCATTTCGACCTTTCTCGTCTCAGCTCATAACAGCAACAATTTGCTAACAACTACTCGATTGATATTATTACCAATAAGCCATCAGTCAAACCCCAAGCATTTAACCCTAAATCAAGAAACAACCAAACTTGCGCTCAAAAGACAACCGGACGGCCCGCAATTAGTACCTGGTAGTTGGTGAAGTCCTTGACTGTAGTGAGGTAGGGAACGAGGTAGGGCTCAATGGGGAGGAACTGGGACGACAAGGAGTACACGAGCAGCACGGTAAGCAGGGGCCTAGAGATAGAATCGCTACGGGGAAAGACGGAGCTCAACCTCCCTCGCCAATCCATCCTCGCTAGGAAGGACGACCGAAGTCAGCCGTAGTCCTCCTGCTACGGACGGAATCTACGGCCGGCGGCCGCAGCTCGCTCTTTCTTCTCTCTCAAGCTTCGATTCGAAATCAATGATTTGGTTTCTCCCGTGAACGAAAGGGAAGCGTCTTTTTTGTTAATTTAGTTTAGGTCCCAAATTTTTATTTTTATTTTCAATTTTTCATGAACCTAAAAAAATATTTATTTGAATTTTTAAAATATTTTATTTTTTTTCCTTTGTTAAGTTTAATCATATTATTTTAATATTTTACTAATGTAATTTCGATTAGATATTTATATTTCATCATTAAATTAAAATAATAAAATTTAGAGTCAGAACATTAAGAATATATGAACTCTCAAAGTGAGTCTAATTAATTAATTATCTATTTTGATCGGGGTAGAGAAATCAGGTCAAAATTGGTCAACAAGGAAGTCATGCCATCTGCGTTCCATGCAGGCAAATTAACTGGTCGATCAGGCGAAGCACTCGGTTAGCCGAGGTGACTTGCTCTAGTTAAACATCCGCTGTGAGTACAAGCTTATCAGCAAACCAGCTGAGCGGAAAGGAGTCATTGAATAAAGAGTCAATTAGATAACGCATTTGGTCAGACATATTTGATACAGAAGGTATATCAGGTGTCTTATTATCCGACTGGATGACGCATCCGGTCAGACTATACTATGAAGTTGTCCACCTACACCAAGAACCGCGGTTTGCCGGTCGGGAGATACTTCCTAAGGCACAACAGTCAATCGACGCTAATACAATGCCTGGTCGGCTCCGAAGCTAAAGGTCCCCTTTGTCGTTTAGCCCGACAAAAATGACAGAATAATAACCGTTGTTAGAAATATGCGCTATGATTTCTTGTATTGAGGAAGCTTCCAAATCTAACACGTGCGGTTGTCATGTTCAATCACGGAGAGCCCATTAAGGAAAAGAATTAACGTCATAAGTTGTCAGCGATATTTAAGACATCACCAAAAATGACATCTTTGCCTCTTTGGGTATAATATAGCAAAGTACAAGTGAAATAACATCAATTTCAGTTTCCCCATCATCATTTCATATTCTTTGGCTTCGAGCTAACTTGAGCGTCGGAAGACCAAACAAGGGGACGTTTCTCTTTGTTTGGCCGCTAACGCTTTTTTCAAATTTTGTCTTGGACAATGAGCAGCTCCTCCTCTCTTTGACAATCTTGGACTCCACATGGACGTTAATTTTCTCGATGTTCATCTCCCCACTTACAGACAATTGATGATATTTATTTAAAGAAAATGGAACTAAAAGGATCACATTTTTATAACTATGTTTGCTAAATTCTACCTACTAACAAAAGATCTTAATTAATTATATATATAGAAAACAATAATTAATCAATGACACCGTGATTTCCCTTATCGTCGGCATCAATCTCATATCAAGTTTAGTTATCTAAACTTATGTATTTAACTAAAACACTTTCCTCCAAATATCTTCTCCAACCACTTTTAGTAGCTAGCTAACACAACAATATAATTAACTTGAAAGCTAAGCAAAGTAACCACTCCCTTAATGATTGTTATAGATACAATATTTCACAACCTAACACCAATCGTCCCCATAATACACAACATCCCTCTAACTTAATCTACTTTAATCCAAATTTAGAAATTAAATACTTATGAAAGTGAAATTTTATTCGTCTTTTGACAAATAGAACTAATAATTCTTGGGCCATTCTTCTAAGTTAGGTAATTTAGGCCCCATGCTTCGTTTGATTAATTAGACGCACGAAAAGTGATGTAGCACCTAATTTAGTGTGCATATTAAGCCACCATTGTTTCCCCCTCAAATAACAAACCAAAATGAACACCATTCTAAGAAAGTGCAAGAGCCTCTCCATCTCAAAGCTAAAGAGGACTTCATCTTACAGCAGCCTCAGATCGAAATCCATGAGGGAAGAAGATCAAGATCTTGTGCCTTGGGAGGACAACGATGAAGCGGCAACAACAACGACAACAACAATCACAATCTTCGTAGGACGGTCGCGAAGAAGGTACTCGGTGGAAAAGAGACACTTGGATCACCCATTGCTGAGCACATTGATCGATCGATCGAGTGTCGATGAGGTGCAAGTGCGGTGCGAGGTGGTGCTGTTTGATCACTTGCTGTGGATGTTGGAAAACGCGGTGGCTGATGTGGCAGGGGACAGGTTGGAAGAGTTGGCTGAGCTGTACACTTGTTGATTGTTTTTTTTTCATGAATTTTGTTTTATATAAAAATGTTTATGGTTGAGTTTGTTTTTGGTTCATAGTTTTTCTTTGTGATTCCAAAGATGATCACTGGAGTTGCTGTTTGTTCATGATTAATTATGTTTTGGTGGAGTTCTTGACTATAATTCTTCTCTTATAATGATTCTGTTTAAGCCTCTTTTAGTTTAATTAAAAATATTAACTTGCACGGTCGTCGGTGCACGACTTGCATGGACGACTGTGATGGAAGACTCCTTTAGGTGTGGCTGAAGGCTCCTTCGATGCACCTTGATCCTGTCTGTAAGGTGAATCAACGGACACCAGAGAGCACCTTGCGCAGTCGGATGAGAGAGTTGACGATGCAGAGAGATACTCGGATCTACACACCAGGAGACAAGCAGATAATGTCAGCAAACCAAATAGGGAGTCGTCACCCATTGTTTGGTCCTTCGACGCTCAAATTAGACCACAATGCAGGA
>JBBPFQ011290651.1:0-19323 GCA_037974815.1 Kaempferia elegans | reverse complement strand
CACCACCGGAAGAAGAGGGCTTTTGGGCACGTTGTCGTTGGATCCACCGCCGGTCATCCCCCCTTTCTCTCTCTCTCTCTTTCCTGCACAGGAGATACATCTCCCTCGAGTGCCGCCGGCAGCCATCTCACTGCTCTCCAGGATCCGCCGCCGGAGATGGGCCCCTTACGATGATGAGCCCTGAGACAGATGTCTCTTAGGACTGTGCTCAGGTCCGGCCCTGGCTGGGGCAAGTAATCACCCGTGATGTCTTTTCAGTTTCTCATATATTTTATTTTATTTTATTTTAGTATTATTAAACTTAGAGCGGTCAAACTGATTCTAACTTTTTTATCAAAGGTAATTGAGGTAGAATAAGTCGAGTATAAAATAAATCATTTTAGTTTGATTTTTTTTATGAGTTTGAACGTGGTTTATTTAAATCTTATTGGACTCTTAATTTGAACGTGGTTCGTTTAAGTCTTATTGGACTCTTACCCTCTGTTTGGGAGAGGTGAGTGAAGGGTAAGTAATGGAAAGGTAATGTTTACCCTTGTTTACAAGAAGGATGTAAGTAAATGAGGTGAGGGGAGAGAGGGTGAAGTTTTACCCTTCATTACCCCTCAAATGCATTATTTCCTTACACCCCAAATTGAGGTGTAAGGAAGTTACCCTCCCTTTCCTTTCCATTCCATTAATAAAACTCCCCTCATCCCATCCAAACAGGCCATTAATTTGAACGTGGTTCGTTTAAATCTTATTTGAATTTTTTATAATTTTTAATTTTTTTAATTAATTAAGAAGTTTGACTTTATAAACTTATTTGTTTGTTTTGGAAACTTCTTTATCTATTTACAAGTTTTATTACCCTTTTTTTTTAATGAATATGATTCACTACTTTTGCATATGAACATTCTTCATGAACCGTTCATACTTTTTATTTCTGCATATTATTGAGCTAATCACACAAATGGTTCAAACTTACTTATGTAATTTAATAAGTTATTCAAATATATTTATTTAATTTATCTTATTATATTAAACGAAAATAAATACATTTTTACTAAGCTTACTAAAATAAACACCAATTTGTTCACAAATATTTGATTCATGTATAGCCTTACACTAACTACAATATAACTATTACAACATACACCACAAATGTATATGGGAGAGTTTGGTTTGAGTGATATTTTTCTATTTCTTGATAAATGTTTTTTAGATATTTTTTAATTTTAAAAAACTATTATCTCTTTTTTGAAAAAGCAGAGATAGGAAATATAACCAATTATTATTTTTTTTAAAAAAATATTTTATCATAAAATAAAAAAAAATACTCAAATCAAACATCCCCTAATTATTTTTGATCTAAATTGAACGGACAAAAATGTTTTAAAAAAATCCACGGAAAGAAAGTTAGTTTAATGTGTTCATTATTTTATAATAGATAAACTATGAAAAAAAAAAAAGCCATACCTTTTCACAAAATAAATGTGAAAAATTTATTCCTCGATCCTCTCAAATAAACAATGACAAATAAACTGATTTAATTTAGTAAAAACTTATTTAGATATATCTCTGTTTTGTTAAATGTTTCAAAATACATCAAATTGAATGTTAATGATTTTCAAATATTGTTTATTTGGGCAAATTTGGGCGTCCCGCCCTCAATTTCCGCAAGAAATTTTAAATCCATTTATTTATTATCCTTCCATCGATAAACGTGCCATCAGATCCAGTTCTCTCTTTCTTTTCTTCCATCCCCAAGACATTTCAGATCGCACAACACTAAACTGTCAAATAGAACCGCCGATTGACTTGCTGGACCCGCTAAGGTTGGTTAGTTCATTGGATAGAAACAGGATACAGGGAAAAATTAACCATACTGCATCCTCGAGGGTTTCCGCCCTCCAAAAACCCCTGCTCGTCTCGTTGGTCTCGTCTCGTTAGGGTTTTCGTCCATGGATTCTGAAACTGGAGTGGTAGCGGAGGAGTTCAAAAAAGCGGTCGGCGGATCTGCCGCCGACGACGCTGAGCGAGAAGTCTTCGAGCAGAAGGCCGAGGATGGCTCTCCGGATGGGGCCGGAGGTGACGAAGAGGGCAAGGACGTAGAGGAGGAAGGTGGCGATGGGGCGGCCGAGGTGGCGAAGGGGAGTAAGCGGAAGCGAGGGAGAGGAAGAATTGCGCGGGAGAAGAGCGGGGAGAGGGAGCAGGAAGGGACGGCGAAGAGAAAGCGGCGGACGGTTGCGAAGGAAGGGGCCACGCCGGTGGAGAGGCCGTCGAGGGAGCGTAAAAGGGTCGAAAGGTTCGCTGCGTTGTCTCCGCGCAAAACCTCGGTGCCGAAGACACCGTCGTTCGAGCAGGTTAGCTGAAGTTCTTTGCTTTAACGAAAACCTCTCAGTGATTTTCTTCTGTTCAATTCGAACGATTTTTTGTACTTGTTCTTGATTTCGTGATATTTTCTGTGGATTTTAGGGTTCTGGCCAGAAGCTGAAAGACATACCAAATGGTACTACTACCTTTCCCAACTCGCTCGACACTTTCCCTTTTGTCGCTTTATGTATTGGAATTAAGTTTATCTTTAAGTGTCTTCTTGGATCATTTGCAACATAGATTGGAAAGCCACCTTTTTGCTATATTTTTTACTAGTGAACCATTTTATTTTCAATTGCTTGAATGTATGATTTCGCGAAAATAGCAATGAAGGGCAGCTCTTTCAAGTTTGGGAACAAAAAATCAACAAAAATGTGGGAGAAAAACTCACCCCTGAATTATCAATATTAACTATTTGTCAATAAGTAGAGAGCAAAGTAGTTACTTCTCATTGAATGATAGAAAAAAATTGACATGAGTGTCTGTGTGCTTCTCTCTGAATATTTTATATGACCTAGGGAAAGTAACGTTTTTGCAAGTGACTTAGACAATTAATCTGAGCGTTGAGCAAATTAAGTATTAACATATAACTAGAGCCGAGTTAGTCACTAGCTAGACCCTTTATTCCTCAAGTACAGTGGAGTTCATAGTGTTTGGGCGGTTGGTGATTGTGTGTGCAAATATTGATTGATAAATGATATCTGTATGGTTAAAGTGATATTTTTTATTTGGTGACTGGGAGACAAACTATAATTGGGAGTTTTTTTTTTAAACTATAATTGGGAGTTGGGACTAATATGTTTTCTTGTTGTGGTAGGAGGCAAATTATGTAAAATGTTTGGCAACTAAGTGACAACATGTACACAGAGTTAGTATAGTAGACATGAACTTGTTGGGACGGATATGACTGTATGAGGAGGTGTGGGGAACTTAGATTTTTTTTTTTGTTGGTTCATGGTAGCTACTGATATATAGATTGTTCAAATTGGAGGGGTATCTTTTATTGTCTTGAATTCTATTCTATTGCAGCCACTCATTAGATTATCCATCTAATGTGATTACTTGTTATTGAGTTTTTATTACCTTTCAGTATAAAAGTGATGCAGACATGCACTCTTATTTATGCTTTGGGTTTCATACATTGATCCGAATTTTTCATTGAGTGCATTTGATTTGAAACGCTGGGTCATTTCGATACAACAACAATCAAGCCTTATCCTACTAGATGGGATCATATATATGGATCTTTTTATACTATTGGGTTATATCCCTTGCTGTATCATTATCTATACTTAAATAAATTTTATCTTATTTTATTGTTGTTAACTAAGTGTTTTTTTGGTCTTCTTCTTGATATGCATGTTTGTCATAGTTTCACATCACCGCATTTATTGATTATCTAAATACATGTCCGTATCATTTTAAATCCTCAATAGATGCAACTTTGACTTTCTTTCTAATGCTCTTATTTCTTATTCTTATTTCATCATCGTATGTATCCTCATCTTTGTAACTTTTATCTTGTGCTCACGTGCTCGAGTCATAATCCAACATTCAGTTTCATATACATAGCAGGTCTAATTGCAGTTTTGTAGAACTTTCCTTTAAATTTTAGAGGTTCTATATGATCAATATAGATATCAATCCATTTCAGGATTTAGATAGTTTCAATTATTTCAATCATTTGATCATGCAACCTGAAATATCATTTTGTAGTTATTTAGAAGGTTTGCGATCAATTATGAACAATATTAAGTGAAAGACAAATATTTCTAGCCAAAATTTGAGTTTGTAACTTGCAAGTGTAAAAAGAGACCAATGGTGGTTAATATGATCAAAATTAATGATAGTAGTAGATTGAGTTTGATAACAACAAACAAACTACATCCAGATTGTATCCCCTCATACCAGTTTTTTGTACTGATAATATCTAGATATTTTATGTTACCTACATGTAAAATTCAATACAACAACCCATGTTAGTCCAACTATTTGGGCTTTTTACATGGATATTATTCCTTATCGAACTCTAGGAAAGAACAAATTCTTAAATGCTAATATTTATAATATTCAATCTCCTGAATCACTTTGAAGTTCTAATTATGTTAGGTGTTCTTATTCCTCAGTATCGTTGAACATGGTCATGTTATCTTAACTTAAATTCTCTTCTTTTATGACCTATTGGAGATTGGAGTTGCACCTTGTTGCTCTCAGATTCTAGAGATTTTTTTAAATATACTTTTTGGTGAACTGACATGTCTATCTTAACATTCTCATCTTTGCTCCTCAGTTGTTTTTCTATGCCCCTTCTTACTACTGTCATATATTCTGACAATAAAGAATGATATATATCATTTTTCTTGTACCCTTAGAGGCTCATTTTTCTTGCTCTCAGATTCTAGCCTTGTAGCCTTAGAGACTACATATTCTTTTTTTATTTCAATCATCCAATCATATCTTCAGAAATGCCTCTTTTCTGGATTATAGATCCAAGATATCTAACATTATTTGTAGTTCTTGTCCATCCATCTTAACAATTGCCTACTTCCTAGATAAAAGCTCTACAGAAGGATAAAATCCTGGGACTGCATTAAATTTGACACATTAGTTTTTGGATCTTTTTGGATGCAGCTCAAGGAAATAAAGTTTTATGCGGGGTCATATTTAATCTGATAAAGAAGAAAAATTCTTTTGTGAGATGACAGAAGTCGATATTTATTAAAGTTTATTTGTAATAGAGAGCCCAACTCATTTTGCTTTCTTTAGTTTTTTTATTTGCAAACTATTCTTCCTTTGTTAATGATCTTGCTACATGCTTTAGTTTTATTCAAGCTGTCTAAACGAAAAGCGGATGAGAATCTTCGAGCCTTTCACTCCCTTCTCTTTGGAAGAAAATCAACTGTAAGATTCTGTGATTACTGTGCCTTTATGCATATGGTTATTATTTCATTCCTGGAATAATTTAAATATCATTCAGGTTCATTATCTTAAGAGAAATATCCTGCAGTTCTCTGGATACGTTTGGAGTCAAAATGAGGTAATTATTCTTGTCCTTCCATTTTTTACCATGTTGTAGGAGCACAAATGAAAATAAATATAAAATTATACACTCTTAGATCTAACACAACAAAAATGTCAATAACAGTAATTAGGATGATGTTAGTGCTTCATTAGTTAGTCTGATTATCATTAATGCATATAAGCCCTTTAGAATCTCCTGAAAAGCAAAAGCAAAACTGACCCGGTATCAAAGAAACATTGGATGGATAACTGCTATCCAGATTCCAATAGGCATATCATGTTGTAGCCATAGCAACTGTTTCTTATCTTCCTTTCTACTGCCAACTTATTCATCTGTCAGGATGCGTGATGTGCATAAATTTTAGGGGGTTTTAGATATATTTTGTTATCTCCTACTGTAAATTATTTTGCTCCATTTTTTCTCCCTATTTCAATCCGATTGATCATACCAAACATATTCTAGCAATACTATGATTTTCTTACCTTCTGACTATAAAACTTGTTGGGTTTGACAACCAAATTTCCTAGTAGGAGATGAACTAGAACCATGTATCTTGTTGCCATGTTTTCTTTGTTGGCAGGGAGCTAGACCATAGTCTTTAACTAAATGGTGTCAGCAAAAAATCTGATATTAATATTGTTAACTATTGTTTTGAACTTATATGGTCAAATTATGTGTTTTGTTCAGGAAAAACAGAGAATAAGGGTGAAAGAAAAACTTGACAAGTATAATAAGGAAAGATTGCTTGATTTCTGTGATCTACTCGATATTTACGCCGTAAAGACCACTACCAAAAAGGTATACAACACAATTGTGTTTTATCTTTTATTTTACATTAATCAGTAACCATATATGATGAGTTTCCTAGAATATTCACTGTTCATGTTTTTCAGGAAGAAATTGTGTCCAATTTAATGGAATTTTTGGAGTCGCCTTGTATTACTAGAGATGTAATACTAACAGAAAAGGTTAAGGATTTGTAATTTTGATTTAATTTTCGTTTGGACTTCTAGATTTAGTTCTTAAGAGATCTAGCATCCATAATATTGTTGTTACTTCTAGAAAGGGAAGAGGGGGAGGCGGTCAAAAGGAACGTCTGGAGAAACACCTTCAGAAAAAAGTATTAAGGTCTGTTTTTTAAGTATTATGTATTTCTTACAAATATGAGCAATTGGTTATTGGCTTGGTTAAGGAGAACTTTATTTTTGGATTAGTTTGCATATGATATTTGTCTTGGCACTCAACACGGGCAAGACTAGCGGTACTCTTCTTTCACTCTAAGCACTTAACATGTCTGGAAATTGATTACTCAAGGTGTTTTTGTGATACTTGTAATTTTTTATTTTTCTCTCTTTTGTTGATGCATAGATGTGGTAAACTTTTCTCAAACATATAGTATTTGCCTTCTTTGCTCGTCCAGTAGTGAAGAATTTGGTTCCATTCTAATCCTTTAATTGTTCAGATAACATGTAAAATAGTTGTAAATAACATGTCCTGTTTTGGTTTCATATAAGTAGTCAACTGTCATTCATTAATCAGAATTTGATTAGATCAAGAAGTTTATAAGATTTGAGTA
Source organism: Kaempferia elegans (assembly GCA_037974815.1). Lineage (NCBI taxonomy): Eukaryota > Viridiplantae > Streptophyta > Magnoliopsida > Zingiberales > Zingiberaceae > Kaempferia > Kaempferia elegans. The sequence goes on along the minus strand of JBBPFQ011290651.1, from coordinate 12,373 downwards.
TCCTCTTTCATGTCGGCTAAATATTGATTTCAGCTTGTTCTTTTAAGTAAAAGGTATTGTATATTAAACAAACAATACAATTGAGCACATATTTTTGGTTATAACTAAAATTATAAATATTGTTAAAATAGCCGAAGGGACTACTTTAGGGTATAAGAAACTGTTATTATCGCTTGTAACATGTGTGACTGCTTATCATTGCTAAGAGTGTAACAAAATATTTGCAATCCTCGAAAATGTTTTGAAGAAACCAAGCAAGAGCTTGTTTTATTCTGGAAATTATTATGACTGTCTAGCAATCAATAAACACACTGATGCTATCCATCCTTCGTGTGGCCTTTTAGGATCTTGCATAAACCTTGTCCTATAATGGGTGCTTTGGATTTCTAGAAAAGCAACCTTTAGCAGTTTGAATTCTATCAAAAATAAAATAGACTATATCAGCCTGATTACAATATTTAGAAAGTGTTCCAACACAGTAGAAGGATTGTCTGCGAGTTTTGGCCATCTGATTTTTTTGTGTTATTACTTGGGAGGCATTAAATTTTAAAAGCAATAATAATGGTCAAAATAATAGCACATTTGAAATCATTGTCCAGTTGGATACTAAGATCAAGTGATCAATTCCTGGCCACAATTACTCTGGATAGTTAGATCAAATCCTTCAATATGTATGATCAACTATTTCCATTTAGATCTGGTTGATTGTCCAAATTTCATTGTTTTGATGAATAACTCTTCTGTAAGTTTAAGACAGTCAACCTAAAGGGTTCCTCTTTTTGTACAGAAACTAAGAACGAGTAACCAACAATCCACTGCAGATGAGAATGGTGACAATGAAGAGAATGTTGCCGGTGATGCAAAGGATGAGATGCATGACGGCCAAGATGATGAGTCTTCTCAAGAAGAGAGTGATCATGGTAAGAGTGAAGAAGAGGAAGAACAAGATGAGCCAGCTCCAACCAATAAAAGTTCTGTTGCTAAGCAAACAAAGAAGAACATTGCACCATCTGAAGAGAAGAGCAAAGTTACTCCTGTCAAACGGATCCCTTCCAGTAAACGTTCTTCAGAAGATGATTTAGATGTATCTAGTGAAGATGATCCAAGTTCACTGCCAGCAAGCAAAAAAGATTCCGATAAGGAGATGAATGAACCAGAAAGGAAGGTCTCAGCAAAAGAAAAACGTTCAAGACGAAATAAATCAGTTAAAGGCACAAAAAGTACTTCTACATCTTCTGCAAAAAAAAGTGATTCTTTGGATGATAGTGATTCTGAACCACCTCCAGACTCAAAAAGCAAAAAAGTTGGTAGAAAAGGCCGGACTAAGGAGAAACCTCCATCCAAGAAGGAAGTAACTGGCAAGACAAAAAATTCCAAATCAGAGTCAAAGGAAACATCAAATAAAAAACGAGGTAGATTGTTTTTTTCCCATGTCAAACTCAGATAACTAACTGTTTTATTAATATTCTTTGTCTGATAACAAAAGATATCTGCCTTATTGGAAGAGTTATGTTCTTTGGAAGTCCTTTTTTAAAATTATTATTTCACTAGATGAATACTCATTATCTAAATGCAATTCACAAGGTTATAGGGATATCCTATGTGCCACTTTCGAATTCCAACTAACTTCCTTATTAGACCAAAGTTAATTTGTACTATAATATTGCATTCCTTGAGGAACTATAGGCTTGTTAAAACAGGGGCTATGGGTAATGCTAATTTCAAGTATTGAGTGTGATTTATGTTTGAAAGCAGGGATATATTTCTAACACTTTTTTGTCTTGTTTGGATTAATTTTTTCTTGATTGCTGATTATCTGGTCATGAAATTAGGAAAATCTAAGCTAAGTGAGGCTAAGAAGAATGAACCCAGCACTGAGGAATTGCATTCTGTTGTTAGTAAGATATTGAAAGAAGTGGATTTCAACACTGTAAGTTGCTTCAGACTTCATGCTTGATGCTTCAGTTTTTGACTTTTTTTCCTTATTGATATTTCTAATCGTCAAAAACATCCTTGGGGTACAGGCAACTTTGGCTGATATTTTGCGACAGTTAGGTATGATTTTTATGGGTTTAACAACTCTACTAATTAACACTACAATCTAGGACAAAATAGGGATGAACATATTGGAATTTGATGCATGAAATTAACTACTTACAGGAGCTCACTTCAACACCAATCTGATGGATAGAAAAGCCGAGGTGAAGCGCATAATTGAAGATGTCATCAATAACATGACTGATGAGGAGGATGAAGGTGCAGAAGACGATGCTGAGAATGACGATGATGCTAATAATGCAAAAGAAGATTCTGATAGAGATGATCAAAAGTAACCCGTGGAGTGATGTGTATTTGCAGCTTATTTTTAGAGTGATGATGCTCTCTCCTCTCATCGGAGTGACTCCCGTAGACCTAACCATTTGACAAATATATATCCGCTCAGCTGAAGTTAAAATCATGTTGTTTGACTAGTTCAATGTACAATAGTCTTGTCTTTCACTAAAATGTTTTGGTAGCTAGATACTCCTCTGACTTAAACATGCAATAATTAGGCTTATGTTGTCTTTCTCCTTTTAACTATCAGTGAAAGACCTCTCTATCTCTCATGTTTGTTGCAGTCTTGGCTTCGTGTACTTTGGCACTGTAACATTCAGCCCTTTTACATGAAGCAAGGAAAATGTTGTAGTGATTCTTTGGATTCCAATTGTCATCATCAATTGTGTTAATGCTGTGATTTTTTTTTTTGTTAATTCGAGTGTTAAATTTCACTCGATTATTAATGTCACAGATAGAGACTCTTTTGGTTGGCATATTGAATAAATCTGAAGCATAATTTATATAATGACTTTGTCGGTGTCCTAAGATCGATCTCTTGACTTTGTCGTTTCACACTAAGCACTGAGAACAAGGGAAACATCCTGTACCGTGCTGCTGCCTTGGCCTGGGATTCTCTTCCTCACATCGCATTCTGAACAATGACCTGTTAAACTCTAATGTTCTTATTTGGGACTCCCATAAGTTAATTATCGAAAACACTATCGGTTTAGGTCCGATTATAAGTAGTACACGTCATCACCATTAGTAACCGGTTTCGACTGCTGACAAGAACGAAACGAATCTTCATCCGATATAAAACAGTAGTTCCTCTTTAACAGAGTGAATGTGTGTCACTGCCCATTGTGGCAACCTTTCGTGACTCTCTTCCTATACTTCCACAGGGGAAACCCAGAATCCCAGAGGTTGAGTATAGTCGGAGTTGGTAGTCAAAAGTCTACCACTCTCTTCGTTCAATGTTTAAATATTGTTATCTACTTCAGATTCGAGGCAGGATATATATATGAGTTACTTGTCCATCTGTGTGAGCATCAAGTTTAGGCGCTTCTCAGCATCCCAATGCCTTGACTATTTTTTTATTATTATTTTTGTGGTTAAGCTTATTAAAATTTTGCCGTTTAGGTCGTTTAGCGTTGGATTAGTATTAAATAATAAAAAAATTAATTTAAAAAAAAATTTTGAGTGTGTACAGAATGTACATGATAAAATATACCGAATATATATATATATGCATGACTGTTGGTAGGAAATGTACCTTTCAGTGTATGGAAAATACCTTTCGTAGAGAGCCGCGCATGAATGTCATGCACGTGCACTATGCAGGTAAAATATATATATATATTTTTTCAATGAATCAGAGCGTTCAGAAATGCTTCCAGGTAGAGGTGAACATTCGGTTAATTTAATAATAAATTAATCAAAAACTAATTTAATATTAATTAACTGAATCAAATTAAAATTTTTATCAAATTAACTAAATTAATATTGAATTTATTTAAAAATAATAAAATAAAATTATACAAAATCAATATCAAATAAATCAAATTAACTGAATATCCATCCTTATGCGTTACTTCAGGGACCCAAACCTGTGAGACGCCCATGAATATGAGGGTAAGGGTATATATATTCAAAAATCAATCTCTAAAATATTCATCCTATTTAAAATTTAAATCTTATTCCTCTTATTAATCGTCTAAATGTTTTATCATTGCATCACTCTGGAAGATTTCATTTTATAATATTAATGTGTCAATCAGAGTTGAGTTTGATTGTGTTTAAATTTATTTATTGAACTTGTTTAAGTTTTATATTTTTTAGGATGGTCTAAGATTACAAAAATGTATAGATAATTAATTTTTAAAATTTTAAAATTTAAATTTTAAATAAAAAACAACTTTATAATTAAATTTTACATGAATTAAATTACCTTCTGATCCGTTCAATTGTTCTTTCACACATTCTCACCTTTAACTAAACAAAATGTAATATTTTAATAAGGTTTGATAACCATTCAAATCGCAAGAGGCTAATGACTTGTATATCAGCATTAAACGTAAAAATCTAATAAAACAATAAATGTTAAAAATTGAACAACAAAACGTTGTTTATTAAAACATTTGATAAAACAGTAATGAATTGAAAACCTACCAATTTTAACACTCTTTGCTCTATTCATATCATGTTAACTTTAGCAAGGTTTAATAGGAAAATGCAATTTATGATATTACGTTTAGTGCAACATACCAAAGGAGAGCTGGATTGAGTATAACAAATAGACCCGAACAAAAAATTCTGCATTCGTAAAAGACCAATCAATATATCTGTCGTTGTTTAAACGATAATCAATTTCCGCAAGGCTAGCTGAGCCACACAGGATGAAAGGATTGTAGACTAAACAGATTGTAATATAGTATTTATATATCTTTCAAGCTATAGAAATAACCAAAAAGACCCAGATAGCAGTAGGTTTCAGGAGACTAACATACTATACACAATATGTCAGAAGAGCCTAGCGATAAACCAATGACACTTGCAATGAAGAAACTAGTAAAACCTATATGCCAAAGGTTGCCAAAAAAGGATGGTATTCGCGATGAAGAAACTACTAAAATCTATATGCCAAAGGTTCCCAAAAAGAATGAACCCGCGAGGTGCCCATCAAAACCTGTCTGCGAGATGGAAGGCGCTGGTTAATGATCATAAGCTTGTCTTCAGTGTATCAGCTCAGTTCAAGCTGCTAAAATAAAACAGAACAGCAAGAGTTAGCATACAACAATAATAGCAAAAAAATCAAAACAAAAAAAATATGGTTTTGTTCGATTACTAGATTAGAATGAACAAACATGTAAAGATGTAGTTGAGTAAACAATTCAAAGTACAAATTTATTTTCAATAATAGCAATGAGTGTGTTAGCATCTTTTTGCTTGAGCAGAAGAAAATATGAGGAAATTAACAAAAAAAAAATGCACGTAAATCATGAAGCTCCATTAGTTTTGAGTCTTTTTTCCTTCTCCCTGATGTTTTCCATACAAATAAATGGGCCGTTAGCAAACTATGTGGTCTGCTAAAATCGACTAAACGGCCACGTATGTGGAACAAGCCCACTTCGCAGGTCTCATTGTTCACAAATTAAAAGTATATGTTGCAAAGGAATAATATTATTGCATTCAATTTGATGAAAGTGATCGTACATTATACATATAGATTTTTAACATAAATAGAAGCAAATACACGTAGGAATATCAGTGCCAATCAAGAATATCAGAGATCCAAAAACAATCAAAGATGAACCGAATGAAATTAGTGTAAATAATAGCATGATCCACTATTGTCCTACATCTAGGCAACATGCAACGACAAGTTTATATGCAGATATTAAAATTTTAGGTGCCTTTTTTTCTAAATAAATTTTATTAGAGATGCAAATTTCAACCAAAAGATAAGTTCTGTGATCACAAATGTATTCTCCCCTTTATATAAATCACCTTAAACTAATAAGAGAGAATAAGAGAGAAAAGAATGGAATCATTCAAATTTAACCATACTGATACATTGTGAGTTGTGACAAGCAGTTATGTGATGTCATTTAACAATGATGACAATACATCGAATGTCTTTAGTATGTATGGTACAAATTGTCCATGTAAAAGACAATACTATAATAAACGATCAATAAAGTCCTAATTTTATTTCCATAACATTGATCAGGTTTGTTATTTAAAGTAAAAGCACCATCCCAAATCATCCACTCATATCAATTGGTTTGTTTCAATTATAAACTACTAACTTTGGCTAGAGAAGATAAAATCTAAAATGAGAACGAATAATGACCAGTAAAAGAAACAAACAGTTTAAAAACAAAATGAAATAACTAAAGAGGAAGGAGATAATATTAATTTCATTTATGAAAAAGGACAATTTAAGCAAATAGATAATTCTCACTGAGGAAATACCCAAAACAATAGCTTAAATTAGCAGACTCCTTAACATATCAAGCTAAAAAACAGAAAGATATAAGTAAAAATAAAACCCCCAAGGTATCAATCGAATTGGATTGGCAAAATTGGGATCAGGAAATATCCATTTTATAAAATTTAGAATAAATAAATAAATAAAGGAAATTTTGTAGTAGAATCCGAATTTTAGTGCTATTAAATTAATATAACTTAATTATCAATTTATAATAAAATTTACATCATTTATATATTGTACAATTTGTTCAACCATCTAACTGCCTATAGTCACAAGTGCTATAAGAACTTTCACTATAAAATTATGAATACATAATATTGCAATACTAATCAACTAAATAGTTAAAAGAATATAAATTAACTAATTAGCAGATAATTAATAACAATTTCAATTGCTAGTTATTACTTAAATTAATAAGTTGAATAAGTAAATTTCACAATTATTAATAGTGAATATCAAATTATTATTAATATCACATAAACAAACAGAAAATTATATCATATTTTTAATATACTTACCATATTAAATAATTAATAAATATAATAACATAAAGAAAAATAGTAGTATTTATCATTTAATAGATATTGATAATTAATAATCATATATTGACATAACATTTTCATCCATAGTTGTAGATTCATATTAGTAAACCTAGTTGGGAGAAAAATACCTCCCACCCCCTAGCCAATTGGCTATAAATTAACCCGTGATTTACCTTCATTCACATAATTTGGTAACGGGCTATGAGAAGCATCTGGGATGTGCGTAATCACCTTTGCTACAATATTAGTAAACCTAGTTGTGCAAGAATTTGTAAAAGGGCCCCCTATCTATGTTCCTTCCCAAATAAAGAACAAGTATGCATAACAGCATTTGGAGGAAGATCTCTTATCCAATTGGTTGAATATTCTTAAAGTAGAAAATGTCAAGATGTGGAAACAGCTGCGACATGAAACTCTACTATTGACTGCTTGGGATAGCCAACATTTCACTGCTTCCAGGGTTTCATATTCTCAAACTACTCATCTACATTTTCCATGGCAGTAGAAATAGTCCACTGGAATTTTCTTCAGCAACTTCCATAAAAACATTCTATGTCTTAGACAAACACGTGAAATTTTATGATAATAAACATGAAGTTGGCTAAATGCTGATATGGAACGTCTTGGCATATATAAAAAAAGGATAACAAAGGTTGTAGGCAAATTTATAAAAAAAAGAAAGTAACATATCAAATTTATCATCAATGAGGAAACAAACTTAAAGATAGCAACGCTTGCTCTTATATAAGAAATGAAAGCCCTAATCCAGGTAACTTTCATAACATGTAGAAATTGAGGAAAAGAAAAATTATATTCCTTGTTTTTAAAGATAACATGAATGGTATATAATAACTCAAGTTACACCTTAAACCTAATACGTCTAACAGGGAGCTAGCCCCATTAGAAAATATAGGCGTATCTAATAATTCAAATACATTTAACACGCCTTCAGCTGAAAGTATAGATGTATCTATATTCAGCTTGTTACATAACTAGAAAATATAGGCCAAGGCATGATAAAAATGAAAAACATATTGCTAGCGCATGCTGAGTAAAGCTTTGACAACATGCACACAGGCATTAAATCCTTGGCATCAGAGCAGCAAGTTGATAAAGTGAGGATGAATTGGCTTCCTGTATTAGGTTAATAGAGTTATAAGTTTAATGGATTTGGTCTCATAGTAACAGTTCTACGTTTAGGAGTTGTCATGAGTCCATGTATACCCATGTAAAATCCCAAAATTCTAGATAGTATCAAAGCCCTTTCTAGGATTAAGATTTTTAGAAGGTTTTTCATAGAGGATAGCTGCCAATGCCCCCCTCATCTCTCATTTCCTTTCTCTCACTCATCCTTTTTTCCTTTTTTGTTGGCTTTGCAATCCTATAGCTTATCTGCTTCTGGCCCAACATGATGGGTTCTTGTTTCCTGATTGTAACTTGTGCTCCCACAAGCAGATCTTAGCACCTAAAGACCTCAAGTGAAGAACATCTGGTAGTGTGTTGGGGTTATGGACAATAAAGCCGGAGTAGCAGACTTCCATGTGGGGAAGAAGCCACTAAGCTGCTCGAACTTCTCATGAGCCGAGTGAATCTTTAGAGAGGAACTTGACGGCACACCAGGATGAAGGCACACTAGGACGCAGGCAAAGAGATCACAGAGATGGAGATATCACAGTTGAGATAGAGAGATCACATTGGAAGAAAACATGTAGAGGAGGCCACCGACACAATGCATTTGACAAGAATGATGGGCAAGCATGGCATTCACAATCATGCACATGACAGAATACAAAAAATAAGGGGGATTTCTAAACTTAGCATAAAACAGAAGTTCATACAAAGAAAATTTAATGGAATAAAAGTACAGCAATGAAAACGTTAGCTATATAAAAATGCTCAACAGATAAGGGATGTTGACTGTCACCTTACCAATATAAAAGGCAGAAATTAAGGAACCACCAATAGATGCTTTGCTAAATAGAATGCTTAATTTCTTAATCGAATGAATATTCAAACTCCAGCTAAATTTTAGTTTGCAGACAAAAAAAATTGAATCAGCCAGATAAGATCTCCCACAGCAAACTGCAAAAAAGAGGGAGGAGGCTTCATCCAAGTCATCTAGCAATCTTCCATATTTTATAGCATCAGAAACTAAATAACGCATAATGAAACAAAATGATTCTGGTATGTCAAGAATACCAAGTTAAACAACTAGGTAACTGTTGGTTTAATGGCCTCTGCCACAGCTTCTGTTTTACTATCATTGATTATCTGCAGAAGTTCTGTAGGAGTTGCTGCAGGGTCTAGCTCAAAGAATCCCTTCGGAGCATTCTCAGCTTCTTCACCAGTCAGTAAATATGAGGGTACTTGATGTGAAAACCGAAACATCTCTGCCTTTTGAATTCTCTTTACTTCCTTGGGATCTGTGTTAGGACTAAATACTGTTCTAAATCCAGAAACTTTTAACAAAGGGTTAACAGATACACCGTGTTCTTCATTATAATCTTCGAGTACTTCAACCATATCATACTTGTAGATCACATCATCAGGAGTATGTTCATTCCATTCTGGAGACCAATTTCGGTAAAGAGCCCAGGTATCACCTTTTCTTGGGACAATTTTTATGACACCACGCGGTACCTTTTCCCACCTAACCTTGTGTGAGAAATTATTTATGGTATTATTCACCTCAGATCGTCCTATTCTGAAATCACCACAGCTCTTTGGAAAACCAGATGCAACCCAATTTAAAGGGCCAAATTCACTATTGGACTTTGACGTCAGATAACTAATGCGAACTTTGAAAGGATTCAACGTGATAACTTTCTGAACCAACGCATAATAACGAGGCATACCATCCTCATCATCATATGCAGTCCATATTTCATCACCTTGAAAAGATTGCTCTGAACGATCATTATCAAAATCATGAAAATCTGGATCAGGAACATCAATTGACATTGGTTCATTAATCTCACTATCTGAATCAGCGAATTGAGCATTAGGTGAATTGTTCTCATTCAAACATTGTATGGTTTCACTCTTAGGCTCCAGAGTCTGCTTTTGGCCAGTAGCATCCCTATGCACCAAATCGTTGCCCTCATTTTTACCAGTTTCACTAAGCTTTTGTTTCTTCTTAGCATTTTCTTTCGCATCAAGTTTCACAGAGGCAGCAGACTTCCACTCTTCTAACCTCACTTCTATTGCTGACTTAGTCATCTCAATCAACATCCTTTTAGTATTAAAAAGACAGAATTGTGTGTATGGATTGCTTGGTCTTTCAACCATTCTGGACTTTAATGCGTCACCAAAATTTCCACCCACTCTATTTATCTCAGATGAAGGAAACTGTTGTGTCAGAATTGGTCTTTTATCACTCCCAGGCTCATGACCAATGCTTTGCCCTTGTTTTACAGGTATATTAACGCTTTGACCAGTATTAGGTACCCTAGAGGGATTAGTATTTTTCTTGAGAGCATTAGTTTTCCTGTGAAGATTCACTTCCCTTCTAGCTGCTGTTTGTGCCTCTTCACAGTCTCCCCTTACTTCCTTATAAGTTTGATGGATAACATTTGCAGCTTGTGCAGCAGCAGCTGATGAGGCAGTAGCACAAGCAACTCCTGTAGTACAACATAAGGGGTTCCATTTGGAGTTTGAGTGATTGAAAGAACCTGTATTTGTTCCATTCTGGAGTCCAGTAGATTCTTTATTGTGAAGCGTTGAGTTCCTTTTCACTTGACCTGAGGCATTTTTGCTAGGTGCACTATGATTGGAGTTTGGCTGACTCTGCTGAGAAATTGGCGCCGATGATACATATAGGCTGGAAGGAGACTTCGTCTCCTTAGCTAGAAAAGGTTTGTGGCAATTAGGACAAAGAAGAGTATGATTAAGGTACACCTTGAGATACTGATACCGCATGTTGCACTTATCACAAACTGTCCAAAATGTTTCAGGTGTTGATGACTTGCAAGATAGATTCGTGGTAGCAGAAACCACATTAGTTCTACCATTCCCCATGTGTGTGTTTTTAGTGTTTTTGGAGAATTTTGGAAACCCATTACCATTACAAGGAGCAGTTTTGTTTTTGGTTGGTTGGGAAAATTTCTGCAATTTTTGGTCATATATCATTCTCCTATACTTATCAGATAAGACACTCCATGCCTCGGAAATTAGCTTAAAAGCACCCTCAGCGCCAACAGATTTATTCTTGTCAGGATGAAGCAGGAGAGCCAACTTCCTATACTGTTTCTTCACTGTATCTTCATCCGCCGTAGAACCCACACAGAGAATAGAATACCAATCGCTCTCCCCAGTAGTTTTATGTTCAGACGCAATATAAACATCAATAGTTGATATCAACTGGATCAGACCTTCAAGAGGTGGAAAGAGATTTTGGGCCTTTAAGGCAAATTTCTTGGCAGCCACGTAATCCTTTTCCATGAGCTTCTTTTCAGAAATCACCTTTGCCCTAATGGCTTCATCCTTATTGCACTCCATCTTTCAACCTTCTTCCAGTGATCGCAAAACTCTTCTTTCCTGATAGATTTCAGCAACCAAGGTCAAATCAAACTTGCGCACAGTTAGCAATAACCCTCGCAGGAACCATTCAAACGCGATGAGTTCCCAACCCACAAAAGAATGGACAAAATATTGAAAAATTCTCGCTTTACTATACGGACATTATTGAAAGATCCTCACTTTATTGGAGAAACAAATCGCACAATCGAAGTCTCAATTCATCAGCATTTCAAAAAGCTGTAAAGAGGCTTGGAGTTGGGACCCGTAAAACACGTACCTGCCGGAAAAGGAAATGCCGAAACCCTAAACCGTAGGACCTCAGGCGACGGACGGCGAGGCTACCGATTGGGAGGGTGGAAGTGGAGGCGATGGGCGGGGATATGAGGCGGCGCGATCTCCAATTTGATTTCCCCCCAAATCCAAAAGGCGAAACCCAAGAAAATGATATAAAACCGCTTTCTTCGCCCAAGTACGAAAATGCCCAGAGAGAGACTGAAAGAGAGAGAGGGGGGCAAAGTGAGAGAAGGAGATGACTCCACTTTTGGCCATCATTTATAGTAATAATTTTCTAACCCTAACCTAACCAAATTACAAAAAAACAATAAACCCTAACTTGAGTTAAATTCTAACCCTAGGAGTGGGATCCACTTTTACTTTTTTAAAAATTTTCTAAAAAATATTAGATTTCTTGCCATATTTTAAAAAATATATATTCATATAAAAATGGATTATATTAAAGTCAAAATTATTATTTTAATTCGTTTTGTTGTTTATTAAAATTGAGCAAATTCTTCTTCTCATTCTCTTACCTTTCACGTTTCCTCTTTTCTCCGTCCCCTCAGGATGATCCGATGGTTAAGACATAAAAGATTGTCATATGAAATTTTGAGGTCAAAACTCAACATGTTCGGACATCCTCTCTCATATCTTGGTCATTTGCACTAATAACTAGTAGTGACCCGTGATTTACCTCCTTTGTGTTGACTTGGGGACGGGTTGGAGG
>JBBPFQ011288485.1:0-19337 GCA_037974815.1 Kaempferia elegans | reverse complement strand
GGAAAAAAAAACTCCCACCCTTTAGCCATTTAGTGATCGGCTATAAGCTGACCCCGTGATTTATCTCCCTTCACATAATCTGGGACGGGATGTGAGGGGCACCTAGGATGAGTGTAATTACCTTTTGCTACAAAAGAGAGTCAAAAGAGGATATTTTATTCTCAGCTACACTAACCTCAACATATCTACTTGATTATGATGGAGTCGTGCACTGTGTGTACTGCTGATTTGACTTGTCCTCAGATACAAAATAAACAATTCAATTGACTGAAGTTTAACTCATTTGGTATCAGAAGTAAAGTAATGCAAAAAAGGGTTCATGTGTTCTTATGTTGAAATCCTTCTGATTAGCATGCTTGAAGTTCTTGAATTCTTCTTACTTGTTGAGGTTTACATTATAATCATTTGAGACTTATTTAGTCAAGTACTTCTTTCCGTGTTGACTGAAGAGTGTGCTAGTTGGAAACATAAATCAAGTTTTCAGGGGTGCCAAAACTACCTTTGTCCTGTATCCTGGATGCTTTTAGTTTACCTATTACTCAATATTTTACAACAATCCTTGGCACAATAAGCTAGTTTGTACATGTCTACCTCATATTCTGCCATGTGTGAAGAAATTCAGATAAGCAGCTCAGTAGTTATTGCAACTATTATAGGATACCTCCATTAAGGCAGAATATAAATTTTCTCTTTAGATTCAAATTCGTCTCTCATGGCTGTTTATAGAAACCCTTTGTGTAGGCACAACACGTCCTGAAGGAGAAAGGCCCTTTCAATGTCATCCTGTTCACTTTAAAATGTCTAATATTTATCCAAAGAATTGAGTCATGATTGACATGGTACTAGCATGATGTGTAAGTATACTTAATAAAGGGCATTGTAATGTACAAGGGTATTCCTATTGCAGGGTCAATAGACAATTGATGAGTGTACTGTCAAAGGTGAACCTTTGACTTTTACCTTGTTTTTCCAGTTCAGAATGGTATCCACTGTTTCACTGAGGGTCACTCAGCGAGATTATCTGTAAAAGCAGGCAAAATGTTTTTCCATAGAAGAATCGATGGCATCTATTTTTAGAGCAGTTTCTTTATTCATTACTGCATGATTAATCAGCACTTATAGCATCTTCTTTTAACATTAATGCTTTGAAGTAGATTTGATAGGAACCTACTCAGTACTTATTCTTCTAGTCACAAACTGCCATCTAATTTGTGGCTTATCATTATTAGATTGGGAGCAGATATTAGTCGCTTAGCATCAGTTGCCATGTCTAAACTCCAAGTGGAGCTTGCCAAGGATGGTAGAGAGCCATTGGCATCATCTCAGAAGATAAAGGAGAAACCTTCCGCCAAAAAATCTACAAGTTTGAGGTCTCAAGGTAAGCAAAAGGTTCTTGACTATTGCAGGTGCAATATTAACTTTTGCTTCTCTACATCAAAGATTAATCTTTTTTCCCCTTCTTTCCAGAAAAAAGTCCATTGACAGATTTTTGTGTTGATTTAACCGCTCATGCTAGAGAGGGGCTCATTGATCCTATCATTGGCCGAGATACAGAGATCCAGAGAATTGTTCAGATCCTTTGCCGACGAACAAAAAATAATCCAATTCTTTTGGGAGATGCAGGTGTTGGAAAAACTGCAATTGCTGAAGGATTGGCACTTCGCATTGCTGAAGGCGACATTCCTTCTTACCTTATGGTGTGCTTTTCATGCATTGTGATGATAATTATCACTCGTGCGCTCGTGTAGATATCTTTTTAGATTTACTTTTATACAGGAGAAACGAATAATGTCACTCGATGTTGGCTTATTGTTGGCGGGTGCTAAAGAAAGGGGGGAGCTGGAAACCCGAGTTACTGGTTTGATATCCGAAGTACAGAAATCAGGTTAGCAGGACCATCATCTTATGGATAGTTTTCTGTTTTTAATGTACCCTAGCATTCTTAATTTTTTGCACAATTCAGGTGATGTCATACTCTTTATTGATGAGGTTCATACACTGATTGGTTCTGGTACTGTTGGAAGAGGTAACAAAGGCTCAGGTCTTGACATCGCTAATTTGTTGAAACCTCCTCTTGGTAGAGGCGAATTGCAGGTAAAACACCAATCAATTTTGTGTCATTGTTGACCTATCAAAGTGTTCATGAGCATTCTAACATACTGATAATATATGCTGCTGGAGCTTCTTCAATATTTGAATAGAATAATCAGTTTTTATGGTCACTCAAGTTTTTCATTGTGGAAAGAATTATGGATCTTATTTTGTCTGAAAATGTAAATTTTGCAAGTTGTTGCGGCTTCATAAATAAATTGACATACCTTCTGAAAATGCGAGCACAATGGCTACCTCCTTGGTCGCTATGATTCGCTCACGGGGAACCTTTGGCCTCTACACTCTGTTGCATCATTTCCGTTAGGAGAATGTCACAGTATGAGATTTGGGGATAAATTTAGGGTTCTTTTAAATTTCGTGTTTAAAAAATTTGCAATTTTGTTTGATTTTAAGAATTATTTTAGAAAAATTTGTTATATTGTTTTAGGAATAAGCTAGGTCATTATTTTTCAAAATTGATCTTATTGAAGTACAAAAGGGGTTGGAATTCCTTGAACTAATCACATTTTTTCTGTTTAATAATATTTTTCTCTTTAGTGAGTTGAGAGGTCCAATTTTTCTGTGATTTGAATCTTCATGCTGCATTAGATTCTCTATAGATAAAACAATCAAATATCGCTTTTTATTTTTTTGTTATTACTTATTTTGTATTCTGTGTCAATTCTCATGATATCTTCAGTGCATTGCATCAACAACTTTAGATGAACATAAGACACACTTCGAGAAGGATAAAGCTTTAGCTCGCCGATTCCAACCAGTGCTGATAACTGAGCCTAGTCAGGTACTCTTTATCTTTTTCCACTTCTTTGATTATTTGCTTCCTCTGTGCTAAATTTTGCTTTCCCTTTTTAAAAAATGCAATAGGAGGATGCAGTGAAGATATTACTGGGCTTACGCGAGAAATATGAGAGCCATCATAAGTGCACATTCACATTAGATGCCATAAATGCTGCAGTATACCTCTCAGCTAGATATATTGCAGATAGACATCTTCCTGATAAAGCAATTGATCTGATTGATGAAGCTGGTAGTAGAGCTCGTATGGATGCATTCAAGAAGAAGAAGGAAGAGCAAATCTCTGTGCTTTTAAAATCACCAGAAGAATACTGGCAAGAGATTAGGGCTGTCCAGGCAATGCATGCACTGGTAATAACTTCATACCCATGTCCATACTATTTATGGAGAGTGTAACTCTTTTTTAGTTCTTGATGATTGGCCAAGTGGATGTGAAATCATTAATAGAAGAGTGGACTTAAAATAGTATTAAAAGTATAAAAAAATTGTCAAAAAATTTTTACCGTGGAAAGTGAGCACCTTTTAGCTCTAACAAACACAGGGTTGAGGCATTTAATATCCTCTTTACCTACATATCATAATGTTTATGAAATAGTCAAAACCCGAACTTTAATGTCATTCTTTTCCTTGCATTCCATTGTTATTTTTGCTTCTATTTCATTAAGTTCCATTATGATGAAATTGTCATGCCATAGCCTCAAGAATATTTTCCTTCTATAACAATGAATAATAGTTTTCTGCTTCCCATTCAGGTGTCAGAAAATAAGTTGACATATTCTGCTGACAAAACCATCAAGGAAGATCAATCTTCAGATCTTGAGATTCCAATGTCTTCTAATCCATCTTCACTAAATGATAATGAGTATGATATATATCTTTTATCAAATACGTATGCAACTACATTATTGAACTTTCTGAAGAGCTGAAGTGTACATATTGTTTCTTTTTATTTTGCTATGTTACAGAAAAATCTTCGTCGGGACTGAGGAGATAGCCACTGTTGCCTCTCTTTGGTCAGGAATCCCAGTACAGCAGATCAATGCAGATGAGAGGAAACTATTAGTTGGTTTGGATGAGGAACTGAGAAAACGGGTAATTGGCCAGGATGACGCTGTTAGTGCAATATCTCGAGCTGTGAAGCGATCACGTGTTGGTCTGAAGGATCCCGATAGGCCTATTGCTGCAATGCTTTTCTGTGGTCCAACTGGAGTTGGTAAAACTGAGCTGACAAAAGCATTAGCTGCCTCCTACTTTGGTTCGGTATTGCCTCTTTCCCATTTCTTCCTACCATCCATTAGTCCATGCATAGATGTAGATAATAACTCATGGAACTCAAAGCACAGTTTCAACGTTTATCAACAAGGTTGAAATTTATTGTTCTCATTCAATGCTCTCTTTCAATGTGTGATAATTATTTTAGTATTAGTAAATTATATCATCAGTCAAGGTACTTACTATATTTGTTGAATTTGTTGCTAAAGTTAATTTAATTAACTTTTTAATTGTTGTAAGTAGTACTTAGACGACTAATAAATGTCATGGTTAGGCGACGTGAAACTATGACAAATACACACATCAAACGAGGGAGAGCAAAACCAAAAAGACTTGGTTAGCAACAATAAAATAAGATAAAATTTATTTAAATATAGATGATGATATCATAGGGGATATAGTCCAATGGCGTAGAATGATCCATATAGTCTCACCTGGTGGGATAAGACTTGGTTGCTGATGATGAAAGAAGATTATAAGAGTAAACTCATTTGATTTGATATTGGTGCACTTTTAAATGTTCTAATGTGTGCTGAGTGTCAGCACAATAAGGCTCCAAAACCATATTGTTGTGACTGGAGATCAAAACTCCACTGTGGAGAAATATTTTAAACTTTGATTCCAAGTTGTATACTGTCACTGAGTGTTTTTCACTGCTTATTATCTTTATAACGTCTTCATGTGATTTTCCACTGACTTTATTTTTCTCAACTCATTATATTTTCTATAAAAGGAGGAAAGCATGTTGCGCTTGGATATGAGTGAGTACATGGAGAGACATACTGTGAGTAAGCTGATTGGATCTCCACCAGGATACATTGGGTATGGAGAGGGTGGTACCTTGACTGAAGCAGTTAGGAGGCGGCCTTTTACAGTTATCTTGCTTGATGAGATAGAGAAAGCTCACCCTGATATATTTAATATCCTCCTCCAAGTATTTGAAGATGGTCACCTAACTGACTCTCAGGTTAGTATTTCAGGATGCAGTAAACAAGTACGAACACCCATAAAATTAACATTTTACTTCTCTGCGATATTTTCATCTGTCATTGTTTGTCATATATAAATGATTTCATGGCTATATATTGGATATTAATGTGGTTTTTGTATTGCAAAAAATTTTAATTATTTTATCATTTCCAAAATTTACTTCAACTGATTCTTTGTACTATATAAGCATATGACTTGCTACCAGCTAAAACTTGTTGCAAATTTTTTCAGGAAACTAGATTGCAATTTTATTTTTTTTAGATCCTGAAAGTTCAATGTTCTAGTATCGTAATTGCTACTGACAGTATTGCTATCCTTTTTACACCTGGTCAAAGATCTTGAAACATCATGGTTATTGTAAAATGTTAAGTATTCAACTTCTCACCATCTTTTCATTGATCTGATAAGCAAAATCTTAAATGACCAGCAAGAACAAATGAGGTTACATAAAGTATGCTAAACACGGATGCTTAGGATACATATGGCATGAATGCATCTGTTGTATGTCTTATTCAAATGTCGTAAGCATTAATCTTTTTTGGGAGACACTAGAGAAGGCTGATAATCTCGTGTGTTCAACTAGGACAGCTTGCTGTCTATTTGTTGCTTCTGATAATCAAAATCTTAACCCCAAAAGAATGAAGTTACATATAGTATACTCCAAATAGATGCTAGATTTTAATATGAATGCGTCTATTGTATATCTTATCTCCATGTTGTAAGCATTAATATCTTAACTAACTCCTGATTTTACATTGTCTTTGACATGATTTAGGCATTAGAATATCATATTTTACAGAAAGCAACAGAATCCCATGGCTCGGTTTTAATACGCCACTAATCTTTATGCTAATTATCGTTCCTTGTTTTGGACTTTGGTAATTTTTCTTTGAGAAAAAACACACTGAGTTACTTTTTTCACTCATTCTTATCAGTAAACTTGCATAGCTGACTATATCTATTTGGATCAATATAGTTATAGTCTGTATGGTATTAATTGTCCAAATTACTTGCTCAGTTTTCCACATTCTTGATATGTGTATCCATGGCACCTTTTCTCTAAGATTTGAAGTATTATTATCATATCAAATTTGGTGGTTTTCAAGCATACTTTGTTTAATATATATATATTTTTTGCTATTCATTAACCTGCGTTCAATAGGGGCGGAGAGTTTCATTCAAGAACACATTGATTGTCATGACATCTAATGTTGGGTCTGAAGCAATTTCGAAAGGTAGGCGGAGCATAGGTTTCTTTGTTGCAGAAGACACAGAATGTAACTCATATGCCTCCATGAAGACAATAGTGATGGAAGAGATAAAAGCATATTTTCGTCCTGAGCTACTTAACAGAATTGATGAAGTGGTTATTTTCCGCTCCCTTGAGCAAACTCAGGTTGGTTCTTTAATTTAATTCTCATCGTGTTGATTATTCAACTTTATTATTTACAAAGTTATTAAGAAATTCATGCTTGTTTAATTTGCTGCTATCATCAAACTAGTATTAGTCTCCACTATTTGGGCCAGCTATCTACCCTGGACAGTATGATAATCTTATTATTAGAAAATTTTATATCAATCAAACTATTAACTAGTTTTCTTTAGTCCTTTCCATTGCATTAGTTTTAATTGATTCAACTTTTCTTACTGTAAATCTATTCGTCGCCCTTGAACATCATCTCATTCCAATATGTTGTACTCTAATCTCAATCTTTGATGTCAGTAATTGAGCTTCTCCGTGTGTAGGTAAATTTCCCCAATGGCACATTTGAAGTTTGGATATTCTAAAATCATGCTCACTACTTTCAAAACACATTGTTATAAATGCCAAATATAGTAATCTGATGCTCGAGTTATAATGATCAATCAAAATGTGTTTACAAAAAACCCACAATTCTTTTTTGAACTAAGAAACACCAAACCAAGGGTATTTTGGATATATGGAGAGAATGTGCATGATTTGGACATTTTGGAGGGAGGCATGATTTTGGATACCCAAAATTCAGTTGCATTCCTCGAGAAATTTACCAATGTTTATGATCAAATTTATTTCCTTTTTAGATTATTCCGAAATATAACAATTAAATCCAAATGCTCATCTGATGGCGATAAGAAAAGAAATGAACCTTCATTGCACTGAGATCGTAAATTTAATGTGGTCTAGTTGGTCAGGAGAAAATTTTGGTTGAAAGAAGTTGATTAATTCATCTGCTGGAGTTGTAAAATTGCTATTGGACATTGTTTGTTTTTTTTTTTCATCTTTTCTAATAAAAGCAAGCTCTTGCTTATGTATAAGGACAAATTTGCTGTGACAAACTTTTTGCTCTTAAAGCTACTGCTGCTCAATTGGGCTACAATTTTCAAATAGGCATTATGGAGTCATGATATAATTCTAATGAACTTCCCTTCTTTCAGATGCTGGAGATTTCAAATATAATGTTGAAGCAAGTTAGGAGCAGGCTTTCATCTCTCGGGATTAGTTTAAAGGTATCAGATGCCATCATGAATTTGGTCTGCGAACAAGGTTTCGATCGAAGCTATGGCGCAAGACCCTTGAGAAGAGCCATTGCTCGTCTCATCGAAGATGTCATTAGTGAAGCAATTCTCGCTGGAAACTATAAGCCCGGCGACACTATTACTCTAGATATCGATGCCACTGGAAATCCCACAGTGAGCCAGCTAATTTCCTACCATATAACCCAATTGTCCGATTCAGCATGAACACCATACGGATTTGCGCACACGTTTCATTCACCCACACGGTTACTGATTATTTATTTATTTTTGTATAGATACAGTATTTAACATGTATAGAACAGTTAGCTAGCTGGGAAAAGATGATAATTATTGCAAGGCCCGCTGACCACCCTTCAAATGGAAGTGCAAAGCTGGATGCACCTGGATGAGGGTGTTTGGCTGTAAATTGTATGCCTGGAGAAACATCTATTGTTAAAGGAAATGCATTGTATCTTGAACAACACCACCTTTAACCAGATAAAGTCAAGGAAACTGCTTAGATTATAAATTAACAATCATTCAAACTGTCAACATATAATTTATCTTCTGCTTCTGCGATTATTCTGGGCTTACCAATCGACCCAAATTTTCTCTGATTTGTTTTTGTTTTTTATTTTTGTTGTTCTTTAATAATGCAATTTTAAGAGATCACTGGTCGTTAATGGTAGTAGATAAAACACAATGACAAAGCGGTAGTAGCTCTTGTTTTGTAGTAATGGATTTTGTTCATTTCCTGGGCTTGACTAAGGCGAGGAGGCGGCGGTTCTTGACGATGGTGAATTCCACCTTGTCCATGAAGTCCAGTTTGGGCTCCGACGGGTGCAACTGCCACTCGAACGCCTGCACCATACTCGCTACCATCAAGCCGATGTGCGTGGTGCCCATCGCCAGCCCCGGGCATATCCTCCTCCCTGCCCCGAACGGGATCATCCTGATCCCCGCCGAGCCGGTGATGTCGGCCGCCTCTCCGCCTGTTATGAACCTGTCGGGGTTGAACTCCAGCGGGTTCGACCACAACTTCGGATCCTCAGAGATAGTGGGAAGAAACAGCTCCAGGTTGGCGTCCGGAGGAATGTCGTAGCCGCCGAGCTTCGCCGGCTCCACCGCCGCGTGGGTCAGCGAGAAGTACGTCGGCGGGTGCTTCCTCAGGAGCTCCTTCACGAAGGCCTGCAAGTATGTCATTTTGTCGATGTCCCGGTCGTCCACCGGCCGATCGCCCACCGTCGCGACGATTTCCTCGTGGAGCTTCGCCTGGATGTTGGGATTGTCGATGATGCGGGCCATGGCCCACTCGATGGCGGTGGAGGTTGTGTCTGTGCCGCCGTTGATGAACTCCGAGCACAGCGTCACGAGCTGGGGCTCGCTGGGCGCGCAGCCGCGGCCGTCCACTTTGAGGTCGAAAAGGGAGTCGAGGTAGGAGAAGGGAGCAGCGTGGGGCTCGATTCTCCGGTCGTTGAGGATGGCTCGCCGCCGATTGATCAGCGCGGTGACTGTCTCCACCTGCTCCTTCCTCACCTGGAGCACCTTCCTCTGGTGCTTGGCGTAGAAGGGACCGAGGAAGGGCAGGTAGTCGTCCATCCTGGGACTGATGCAGAGCAGCACCCGCTTCATCATTTCGTCTATGCGCACGATTTCGTCCTCTTCCAGCGTGACCCCGAAGGTCATGGAGAGGAGGATGGCGAAGACGGCGAAGCGAGCGTTACGGAGGACCCACACAGCTCCGCCGTTGGCTTCCGCCTCGGCGCGGAGGCGTTGGACGAAGCGATCCATGGCGGAAACGCGGGCAGGGTGAAACTCTCGGAGCCGGGAGGCGCTGAGCATCCCGGAGACCATGTTACGGCGAAGAGACCTCCACTCCGGCCCGTAGACGGCGGAATTGACGGTGAACTTGTCGCAGCTGAAGACGGCGCGGATGGTGCTCTCGGCAGGGCGCGACGCGAAGAGCTGCCCCTTCTCGATGAGCGCCTCGTGCGCCAGCTCCGGGCTGGTCACCACGATGAGCGTGCGGGCCCCCATGCGGAGGGTGAAGATGGGACCGTACCGGCGGCGTAAGTCGCGGACGAGGTGGATCATGGGCTTGCCGGCGAAGGCAATCTGGAAAAGGTTCCCGACGAAGGGCCACCCGGCAGGCCCCGGCGGCAGCTTCAGCGACGGCCTCCTCCTCCGAAACCCGAACCAAAAACACACGACCACCGACACGGCGAGCGAGGACGCCGCGAAGAAGAGACTAAGATCGGCCATGGCGCGCGACGAGGAAG
This sequence comes from Kaempferia elegans, assembly GCA_037974815.1. NCBI lineage: Eukaryota > Viridiplantae > Streptophyta > Magnoliopsida > Zingiberales > Zingiberaceae > Kaempferia > Kaempferia elegans. The sequence goes on along the minus strand of JBBPFQ011288485.1, from coordinate 9,393 downwards.
AAGATATCAGTGAGTGTGAGTCAGTGGTGTAGGCGATAGGGCTCATGAGTTCTTATAATGAATAAAGAAAGGCTCATGAGAAAGGTGGCTCAAAAAAACAGTTGTGGGGGTTTAATTCGAATCAAGACACGTCAAGGTATCAGGGCGCAGGCGCTGGCGGGCGCAGCGAATTGCAGGAATGGGGAAGGGTAAGTATGGAAAAAGAGAGGTAAATACGGCCCAATAGAGGAATGCAGAGAGGGCAAAATGGGAAATGGAGTTACCCCTTGCGGTTAGAGCGGTCAGCGTCAGGACGGAGGAGTTAATGGTGGGCGAGGGGGTTACTAAAGGATGAGAGAGCGGCGGTGGGGGGCGGGTCGGTATTGGAACGATCGGCGGGGCACAATCCCCACATTTATGAGCACAAATTTTTCGGTAAGAGATTTAATACTTCCATGGGCCACTTCCAGCTCATGGCATGGCACCGTCTTCTATCTTTGTATCTGGGAAGGAATACGGTCGTACGGACGGAGAGAAGGGAGAGGAAATTTTAAAATTTTTTAAAAAAACAGAAAAAAAAATAAATACGATGGGAAAATAAATAAATAAATAAACAAAACAAATATGCGACCGGACTCGTGGTATTGAACTATTGATAAAAGAGAATTATTCAGTATATAATAATGAGAATCTTTTCTTTTACTACTTTATTAATTGATCGATCCTTTTATGAATCTGATAAAGTACTCTATTATTTTCTATAAATGAGATATCTACCGATTAAGAGGTTTATTTTCTTTGTCTTTCTTCTCTATCCAATTACTTTCTAACCTGATATTAGAGCTATAACTTTCTTTTCATCAGCGTCATTCTCCTCTCCTCCACGTGCATGGCAACCACTTCTAGTATTGATAACGATTTATATAAATCCGATAGTTTGAGGGTCTGAAGCTGTCGGTTCGATAGTTCTTAGGAATCGACTCTTAACCTTAACTGTTTAAGACGATTATTATTTACGATTTATAGTTCGGAACCATCGATTCATCATGGTTCAAGATTATTATATTTTAAAAAAATATAAATTATACATTTATAGAAAAAAAATGCACTTAGCTAAGTTGTCTACATATCCCTTAAGATATAGGAAAATAAAAGTTGCCTAATTCTCTAAGTTTTTTTAAGTTTTTTATCTTATAATATGGTGTTATTAATGAGTTATCAGTTAGATTTTCTTTGATTATTAATGTAGATATGTAAAAATAATGAAAAGAACTTCTAATTTATAACATTTAAAGAATAATGAATAGAAAATAAATTTTTTTAATAATCTCAACCGTTTAAAATTATTTACTTTGTCACTTTTATAAAAGAACATTATAGTTAGTTATTAAATAATTTATTAATACATAACTTTGTTAATTTGCAGTAGCCTAACTAGAAGTTGGGATCCTTTAGTATATAATCTCTGATTTTTTTTGGTCAAATCTAGGATAGTCGTTACATTAGAGGTGAGATCCAAGTACTAGTTCTCTTCTATTCTGATTCAACAACTGCCTTGGATTAGACCAGGAAATGATCAGGGATTGTAGACTAGAGGATTCTAACTGCCTAGTTAGTTAGAATGCTTGACCTTCAATAAGAGGACCTATGGTCGATTCCCACAAATATACATATTTTTAACTTAATAAAATCAATCCTCTATATAGAAAAAAAATAACCCAGTTGAACCGCCGGTTAGGTCCATGGTTAATTAGGCCTTTGAACTGTTATGGTTCATGCCCGACAATCAAGTCAATGGGTAATTAGCCTGTTGACTCGGTCCAGTTCAGACCTGGTCTGTTGACTTGATTATGGGCCCAAGCCGAATCCAGTTCAGATCTGGCCTAGGTCACCTCTAGCCGCGTTTGCTGCCTTTGCACCGCGACATTAGCACCGATTTTTACTCTTCTCCCTTTTTGCCTCTCTACCTGCACACAACGCCTTGGCCTCCATCGTCATCGTCGTCGCCGTCGGTGTTTGGTTGTGACCTGATGACCACAACCGAGGTTGCCTCCTCATTTCAATGACACAATCATCGCTCGTTTGTCGCCATTGTCCTTGCCTCGCCAGCCGTTTCTCCATATGATCAGCCACTGCCTGTCGTTCCATTGTACTACAGGAGAAAAAGAAGGAGAAGATGAAACTTAGGAATCGAGCTTGAAGAGCAACACCTTGCTGTTTTGATTTCCAACCAACAATAAAAACCTCAACGAAAGCCATCGAAGTTAGCCAGGGTTGTCACCTAAGCCCATAGAAGCAAGTTGAGGCCATCGAAATATCGAATCCTGGTTGGTTAATTATGATTGCCTCTATGCTTTCCTTTTCTCATGCTGATCTTTTCCTTTGACCTTTTCTCATTGGAATAGGGAGCTCAAGTGAAGAATAAAGGAGCTCAAGTGAAGGGGGAGGACACACTTCGGATTCAAACTTCTCGGTAAGTGAGGTATACAATCTTCCCACTCATACTTTAGTTAAAATTATCACAAGCACAAATAAAGACCTATTTAAGGCTAAAAATAAAAATACAACTTTGAAACATGATATTTTCATGCTTAAAGAAAAATTAGAATCCATAACTTTTAAGGAAAATGACATGCATGCTTCCTCTAGTTTAAATGTCCATGTTTAGAAGAGGAAAATAAGGATTTAAGGAAAAAGATAGAATATCTTACTAGAGCTCTAGAAAAGTTTGAAATTGGCTTCAATACCGTAAACATGATAATAGGGAGCCAAAGAGCAAGCTTTAAGATAAAGGGACTAGGATACAAGGAATCTAGCAATGAAAAGTCCTATCAATGTCTAAGTGCTAGGGGCAATCAAAGACAAAGGTGTAGATAGGAAATGGATCCCTAAGGAGAACTTGGTTAACCCAATTAGAAAGAACTTCTATTGGGTGCCAAATTCAATCCTTAAGGGTTAGAGGATTTGGGGATAGTCAACCATAGAAGACTTATTTCAAATCTTTTATGAATGATTGACTTGAGATCTAGAGGGGAACACTTAGCCTTGGTAGATATTCATGACAAAAAGGGCTAAATAGAGATTACCTTCATTTCATCTCACAACAAACTATCAACATGACTTATTTGATAATTCTAGACAAGGATGTAAGATGATAGGATGATACTTTTAATTCACTTATGCCATGACATTTTGTTGAATTATGAATGCATCAAAATAGTGACAATAGATCAACTATAGGTAAAATAAATATTTAAATTAATGGACATTTTGCACATAGATCATAGTTGGATATTTCAAATGTTTGAAAAATAATTGTATATTTATTTACTATGGTATTGATTTTTTAAACATATGAATTCAAAATTAATGTTTAAAGTTGATATATAATTGAATGATTTTAAGATTTTTGAGTTTTAGTCAAAACTTCAAAAATAATTTGACATTTTATAATAATATATTTTTCCTAGATACAGTAACTTAAAAGAAATATATTTTTAATTTTTTTATGATTTTTTTAAATTTTCTAAAATTTTTAATGCATTTCAGAATTCCGGTTGGTAAATTAGAAATGAGCTTTCTGCTTAAGTCAGTTGATTGATACAGAGGTCAGTCAACTGGTAACAATGCCCATCGAACACAGAATGTTTCTATATAATTGAAGCGATGGGGAAGTCGATAGACGCAGAGGACAAGCGACTTACACATATTTTGCAGCATTCTGATTTTGATTTCATATTTGAATTTTGGTCATAATTTATATCAAATTGATACCATTGTGTGCGTGAATAATGAGTGCAATCTTTTTGATGGTGTTAAAGGGGGAGAAATGGGAAGTAGAAACATTAAAATTCTCCATGTTTTTGTATTCATTGAAAATTATGTAGAGCATAAGTTGAGGGAGAGCATAAGTTAGGCTAAGGTTGTATTTATGCTTCATACTTTACTGTTTAATTTTCATGTACTATTTATGCTAAACTTAAATATATTGTCACACATCAAAAAGGAGGAGATTGTAGATGCAATCATGGTTTGATGTGTGTATCAAAGAGTTTAAGTTAGGCATTCATATTACTTTGATATGTGTTTGAGTCATGTAGGACTTGGGAAACACATGAGGCCTAGTGCTCGGATCCTTGAGTCAGTGAAGGATGGTGTATCCGTGGGACCACTGAACAAGAATCAACTGAGTGGAGCCGAGGAAAGCAAACTTAAAGGCAACCCAAAGGATGACACAGAGAGGAGCCACGGGCTCAAGTGCATCTGAGGGCCAAAAGCCCAAGGAAGAGGGATTCAAAGGGCGACTTATTGTAGAGGATGAGTGTGAGTGAATGTAACCAATCAGTTGACTGATGGAAGTGCCAGTCGACTAGTCCCGAATTAACGAAGGTACAAAAGGTTCTATGCTCAATGACTGTAAGTCGACTGCCTCAATTCCACTCGACTGTTCAGTCGACTGGTAAATAGCCATTAGTATAATCACAGGTTCCGCTGAGAGCCATTGTGAGAATCCAACGGTCACACCAGTCGACTAGTGTAGGAATGAGTTAACTTTGTGTTGAACTCTGTCCTCTTATTTAAGAGGAGCTTGAGGCATGAAGAAAGATACTGATTCTTTATGAACTCTCCTAATCATTGCCCTCAAGCTTCCAAGTCTAACTCTTCCTCCAACTCCTAATTCACAAGTCTTGTAAGAGGAAGAGTTCTTTGTGAGAGGTTGTGCTTCACTGAGAAGAAGCAACTATTTGCCGGAGATTGCTGGAGACTAATACACCGATAGATTAAGGGGTCATCCATCTCAAGGATAAGCCGTGGAGTAGGAGCACGCAATCTCCGAACCACTTAAACAACTTTGTTATAGAGGTTTGCTTCTTTTCTTTGTTGAGTTTCATTATTTCCGCTACGCACTAACTTGTTATAGGAAGAATTCAGATTGGGGGTGACAAAGCTATTCAACACCCCCCTTTTTCTAGAAGGTCACGATCCACTACAAGTGGTATTAAAGGCAAGTTCACCTTCTTCTGACTAATCGCCAAGAAGAACATCATCATCAAATGTTCGGCTCAAACATCCATCCACCTAAATTTGAAGAAGATATTTCTTGATGGAAGAAATGAATAGAGGTATTTTTTGAAACATACTTCGATATAATACTAATCATGGAAAATAGTTTTGAAGTGCCTAGAGATGAACACAACACAATGATTGACAAATCAAGATGAACCAAGAAGCAATGGGAAGAACACTTAGCAAACGCAAGGGCGATGCATCACCTACTGAACATCCTTCCCCAACAATAGGTAACTCAAGTTCTAAGGACTTATGGGAAAAGTTAATAGAGATTCATAAAGGTACATCAGAAGTAAAGATGGAAAGAAGAGATCTCCTTCGAACTTAACTCAACAACATCAAATTTTAAAAAAGGAGAAAAGGTTTAAATGGGCTAACAGGTGAGAAACTCTCCAATCGGGATATAATGATGAAAGCCATTAATGCTTTCCCAAGAACGACAACTTGGATTCCAATTGTAGAATCATTCTACATATCAAAGGATCTAGAGAAGTGCATTGTAGATGAATTCTTCTCAACAATGGAGCTTTACAAACCTGCATCAAAGGTTTGGATGGAGAAGTCCATAGATCAAGGGGAGCAACACTTATGGCTAAGAAGGAAAAGGGAAGAAGAAGAAGTCACCATCTCCATCATCCTCCAACTCTGAAAAATCAAGTGCCTCAATAGAAAGAAGAGAAAAAGAAGAAGGAAGAGAATAATAAGTTAAAAGAAAAAGAGAAGAAGGCCTACAACTTGAAGGCAACATGGGATGATTCGTTGTCATCATCGAAGGAAGTGAACTATGTATCCCATTTTGCACTAATGGGAATCGATGATATTGCCTCTACCTTATCCAAAGTGAAAGAAGAAAGGAGCTCAAGTGAAGAAGATTGGAGCTCAAGTGAAGTGGGAGGACACACTTCAAATTCATACTTCTCGGTAAGTGAGATATACAATCTTTCCACTCATAATTTATTTAAAATTATTACAAGAACAAATGAAGACTTGTTTAAGGCTAAAAATAAAAATAAAGATTTGAAAAATGATATTAGCATGCTTGAAAAGAAATTAGAATCCATGTCTCCTAAGGACAACAATGTTCCTAGTATGCATGCTATCTCTAGTTTAAATGTTTCATGTTTAGAAGAGGAAAATAAGGATTTAAAGGAAAATGTTGAATACTTGACTAGAGCCTTAGAAAAATTTGAAATTGGCTTTAAAATCCTAAATATGATCATTGGAAGCCAAAGGGATAGCTTCAACAAGAAGGGACTAAGATATAAGGAATCCAATAATGAAAAGTCATATCATTGTCTAATTGCTAGGGGTCAATCAAAGACAAAGGTGGTAGCTAAGAAATGGATCCCTAAGGAGTACTTGGTTAACCCAATTAGAAAGAACTTATATTGGGTGTTAAAGTCAATTCTTAAGGGTTAGAGGTTTTAGGGTTAATCAACCATAGAGGAATTATTTCAAATCTTTTATGAACGGTTGGCTTGAGACGTAGAGGAGAACACTTAGCTTTGGTAAAAATTCATAACAAAAAGGGCTAAGTAGAGATTACCTTCATTTCATCTCACAACAAACTATAGGCATGACTTGCCTGATAATTTTAAACAAAAATGTGAGATGATAGGATGTAACGCCCGCCCTTATCTACGCTTAGGGCAGCCTTACTTTCATGACTATCATGCATACATACATTACTAAACATGCTTGTCATATAAAATGAAACTAACTGATCATGAAGGCATACTTAAGTCCCGTAATTTTTTTCTTGAACACATATATCTATTCCTCATGCTAACCATAAGTGTTCTACTTTGACATCAAGGATCATAGAATGATTAAAGTGAACATGCAAAATCCCCTTGGATGGGGTTCGGTCAACAAGGAGTAAAGGAAACATAACAAGCTAATAAGATACTAGAATGTATATATGACAGTTCATAGAAACCTAATCTATTCATAGAAACATTACAAACCTAATCTATTCATAGAAATAAAACTCAATAAATCTAAAGGAGCAAATTTTCATTACAATAGCAAGGTTAACATTCATGATTCAAAACAAGTATCACAACTTTATCTATCTTTCGGACAATATAGTAACATAGGAATTTAAATCAAAACATGCTTGGAGTCGTAACTTATAGTGCGGAAAAAGTACTATCATAACATTATCCAACTTATAGTGTAATCATGGCTAACAATAGTCAAAACATAATAGTGTCTCAGGTCATAGGGCGTAGATCAGTAACATTTCTTTTTCTCCACCGTGCCACACACACACTCCTGATAGCCCCTCCTGCTGCTTCCCTCAGTACTGGTTTCCTGCGGTATAAGAAAAAGTATCTGTAAGCCATAAGCTTAGTAAGTACCTTTCCTACTCACAAAAATCCATGCATAAATCATGACAATATGAACATGCGTACCTTTTCACCATCATCATGTCCTAAGCATAATTTAGTCTAAACATGAGCATATCATGCCATACACATAACACAATGAACTCATACCATCAATAAGATAAACATGCCATAATCCTAACCTAACATAATCATAATATCATACAAATCATAGCATAATCATATCATACAAATCATATCCTGATCATACATACCAATCATTTCATTATCATATCATACAAATCATATTATAACCATATCATATCATGCTAATCATATCATATCATGCAAATCATATCATATCATGCTAATCATATCGTATCATACTAATCATATCATGATGTATATGCATGAGATATTCTTTAAAATCTTCATATAAATAGTTACTTAAAAATATACATCAACTTGCTTATGGGCCCTGGCTAAGTACCAACATACTGTGCGCGTTCCCTAATGGAATGAGGTAGCGAGCCTCAAACTCATTAGAGCAAGGTTACCATATGACCTTACCGGAGATCCCAAGGCCTTCCCGGATTTAGTTTAACGACTTGGAGTTTCCTACGGCCTTCCCAAGTCGGGTACTTAGCCCTTGAAAGTAAAATACTTATACTTGTCATTCTTGCATAACTTAAGGTATGCTTCTTGACCCTATCATGAGGGAAGCATCCCTTATCTGGAAGGTAGCTCTTAATCCCTTACATGTAGGAAGCAACCTAAGGCACTTGTGCCTTTCATAACATGACATACATATGCCCTAATGGGCCTTGCAACTTATGCATGCTTATTCATGAATGCTTACATAACATAAGAGGAATTAAATCAAACACTTGTTAGGTCTTCTTACTATATAATCTTCTACAACATAACATGCATCCATAATTCTTATCACATGTGCATTTAAATCATAATGATCTAACATATATGTATTGATAGACTTGAATCATAATCAAACATCCTTCTTACATATGCTGGCCGAAAGTTTAAAGGAAGGAAATCAAATCTTACACAACATCTAGCATACCTAAAATCATATAAAATTTCATTATAGAGTCCTATAAACATGCTTGCATACTTGTAGGGTACCTAAGCCTTGGCCCTACCCTAATTCCCTTCTTGGCCGAAACATTGTAAGAAAGAAAATGAGTTCTAGTGCAAGGAAAATCCCTACTTAAGATTCATATACATTTTAGTAATCCCAATTGAATTCTTCCAAGTCTTTAAACAACCATGGCCGAAACTTTTAAAGGGGTTTACATTAAATTTTCATGCAACAACTTCTTCACAACATTAAATTTATAACGTACATATATAGGTACATGGTTATACAAGGTTTAGTCCTTAACACAACATGTTCTTAAGCAAAAACCCTAAGTGGCCGAATACTAACAAAGGTATACTACATGCTTCCAACAAGGGTTTACTTAAAATAACACATAATAAACATGCTAGAACATTAAACACAACTTGTATACTTGTCAAAGTGTTGAAAGTATTCATCCAAGCCTAAAATTTCATGGTGGCCGAAACATCATGTAGAGGGAATACTTTTATTTTCATCAAAACCTTCAAACGTAGCAATTATACCACAGGTGAGGGGTACTTACATCCCCTTGCTAAATTCTGGAAATTTTGGAGTGGTGTTCTTGATGGAGGAAGAAATAGTCCTTCCTTGTAGGGTACCCTACTTGTCCCCTCTTGTTCTCCTTGACTTAGGGCGTAGTGATCTTTTAGTCTCCCCTTCCTTTCCTTGAGTTCTTGAAGGGAAATTCCTTAGAATGAATTTCGGCAAGGTTGGGAAGAGAAGAGGATTCGGTCACTTGAGGGAGGAAGAAGAATTCGAAAATGAGAAGAAGTGGAAGTTGTAACTTCCAAATTTTCCCTTTTATATTCATGAAGAGAAGTGCCTCTTCACTTTCTTCTAAACCCTTTAACAAGGCTTCATTTCCTTTTATAC
>JBBPFQ011286318.1:0-19342 GCA_037974815.1 Kaempferia elegans | reverse complement strand
GACTCCAGTGTCTCAATCCAGGACTTCAACTCCCGGTGTCTCGATCCGGGACGTTCGACTCCCTGTGTCTCGATCCGGGATGGTGGATTCCCAGTGTCTCGATCTGTGATGTTCGATTCCCGGTATTTTGATCCGGGATGTGCGATTCCCTGTGTCTCGATCCAGGATGTGCGATTCCCGGTGTTGGTGATCCGGGATGTGTGATTCCCGGTGTGGTGATTCAGGATGTCCGATTCCTGGTGTGTTCGATCCTGATGTTTGATTCTGGTGTCAAGTTCCGGATGTTCGATTCTGGAAGGTAAATAAGGTAAGTCACTGGAGGAGAGTGATTGGTGAGGACGCGTTCCCGGTCGAGGGGACAGTAGGTGTCGGACCAGCTTAGTCCCATTTCGGGATCCTAAGTTGAGTTCCTTTTGGCTAAGTTTTGGTCCTGGGTGGACAAAATTTAATTACTACCTTACTTGATGTTATTATTTATCTTACTACCCTTGTGTTATTGTGTTAATTTTGTTTTGCATGGTAGATAGTCTCTAACATTGTTTTACAGGCAAAAAGAGGAGTTTTTGCTGCAGTGAACAGTGTTGGAGGCGCCTCCAAAGGAGTCTGCCGCAGAGTCGCGAGCGCCTGGTGGAAGGCGCCTTCTCGGGTTCTGAAGGCGCCTGGCGGAGGCACCCTCTAGAGGTCTGGAGGCGCCTTCAAAGAGATCAGAGCAGAACTTTTCAGCGCTTATCAACGCGGCGGTCACTGCGCTGGAGGCACCTTCGGAGGTGTGAAGGCGCCTTCAGCAGTGCTATTTAAGCACCTCGAGACCAACCTTCCAGATTATCAATTCAAGCTCTTCCTTATGCGCTGTGAGACTTCCTGGTGCTCCGAAACGCTACTGTGATCGACGTGTTGCCGCTCCGAATCTCCGACCGCTGCCGACACCGACTTCCGAGCCTCTTCAAAGATCATCTTTAAAGTCTGTATAATTTAATTTAAAGAGCACTTTTTTTGTACTAAATTTCTGAAAAGAAGGTGCAGTATGTTGCACTTTCTACTTATTATAATTTTGTTAACGAATTATTAAATTGTCCAACGATACTGTCCGGAAGACCGTGGGCCTTCGAGTGGGAATCGACCCAGGCTCCGAACGAAGTAAATCTTCCACGTGCTATTTTTTTTATTTCCGCTGTGTATTCTGTATTTTCGATCGAACAATATTCACCCCCCCTCTATCGTCTTCCTCGATCCTACAGAGTGATCAATTTTTCCGCTACGTATATCTATTATTTTTCGCAAAAGATCCCTACACAGTGATGATGCTAAGACACGAGCAGTATGTACAGAGATCATGGACGATGCTAATTGATACCTCAACTTCGGTACCTCATACAAGGATGAGTAGGCAGCCAACATGTCTCACAAAGAGAGTAAGTGATGGTACATGAGTTAGTACATGTACGCTACCATGAGATCCCTCCGACAGTTTATCGGACATGATACAAGGGGCTTTATAGTTTTTTTTTGTAATGATTGTGCACATTTTGATGTCAACAAGCACTATTAGAGAAGGAAATTCAATATGAGTTGGTAGGAGAAATTCAAATTAAGATCGGTAGGATACTTGAATGATAAAAAAGTTCAACAAGAATTGACATATGGAGAAATTCAATAAATGTTGACAGAGGAGAAGTGGAAGAGGATCTTAGTAGATGAAGAACACTCGAAGGTAAAAAGACTTACATGTGAGATATATATAAGTGAATTTTAATCTTGCCTTTGGGTAAATTTTACCCTGACATGAAATCTAATAAAAATTAAGAGGGCATTTAGTTTGAACGTTTTTTATTTTTATTTTTTAAGAAAATATGATTTTTTTTTTCTAAAAAACATTATTTAATTTGTATTTTCTATAATTGTTTTCTTGAAAAAAAAAGATAGTACTAAAAGTCATTTTCTAAGAAATAAAAAAATATGATTTTTTAAAAAATAAAAAAGAAAATCGTTCAAACCAAATGCCCCTTAAGTTTTTGAGTTATAGTCAATGATCCATTCGGTTAATTTCAGTCGAATGAGTAGTTAAGTAGTTCATTCAAGACGTTCTATTCGCGAACAGAGTTTTATTTTGAGCGAAGTCAAGTAAAAGAAATTTTAGTCAATTGAATTATCTTGAGTCAACTATGTAATTGATTGAACCGTTATTGGAATTTAAATTATAGAATTTTTTGAGTGGTTCATACCAACTCGAGTTAATTGACGAGTTTTGAATTGGATTTGAGTCAATTGGACAAGTATTGCGTCGATGGAAATGAGAAATTTGTAGACAAGGATCCTATGATCAACATTTTAATTGACTAATGATGATGATTTAAGTCAATTAGAGTTGCACAGAATAACTTATGAAGCATATCCAAGCTTGATTTGGAGGTTAAACCCTTTAAATATTTACAAGCTTCAAACTCGGGTGCTCATTTGCAAACCGGAATCAAACTCTCTCTTAGATGAATCATGTTCCTCCAACAAGATCCACATTGGCACTTGAAGAGTACTTTGATTTGGTTGTCCTCAATCTGTTAAAGGCAATATGTTGTTCCCCTAGCCAAATCCATACACAAAGGAGGAAACATGAGATCCACATGAACTAAAGGCTTGCTAGTAGCTCCAATGAAACATAAGCTCTTCTAGTCCAACCGAGTAGTTAGGAGAGCAAAATTCTTTCTTCACTCTCATGTTGTGAAAGTTCAAAGTGACACCAAGCCAAGAGAACCAACCTTGACCTCTCGAATCCTCCCTGACTGCCCTACTGAAATGAGACTGCCACAACTTGCTACCTTGCGACCTCAATGATTAGTCATGACTTAATGCTCAGCACCTTGTCTTGTTCATAATGAACTCATGGCGGCTTCTCTACAAAAATCCTAGATGAATTTTGCATTCGACTAAAAGTCATATGATGTTCTTTGTTTTAACTAATATTTATAAGGAATTTGTGTTGATTTCAATTAATGTATCTTTATGCTAATTAATACTATTTTTGTTAGTATTAATGTTATATAATTATGAGTTGTAAAACATATTAATATTTATTCCGTATTAACATTCAATGGTATTATAATATATATTATGCTAAAATTAGCTAAAAGTTATATTGGTATTAGTTACAAGGTTGACTACCATTCAAGATATATTAATATTATAAAGTATTATAACATGTATAAGATTATATTATATAGTAATTGTAAGGCATATTGCTATTTATGCTATATTAAAATTTACAAGTTATGTTGATATTGATAACTACTATTCTTAAGAGATAAATTTAAGATGTTAATACTAATACACTGTTGTTATGATTCATAAAGCAAACATAGTGGTCTCTACGGATTGGTGTAGTTAGTATCATGGATAATTGTTCTAATAAATTTTGGAGGCAATTCTAAAAGGGTGCAAAATACCTCACTGCATATCTGACATTCCCCAAAGGATCATTGAGTTAGGACAAATACCCTTCATAATTTACTCTCTTTTAGAAAGTATAAGACCGCCTTGGAGGAGTTGTTAAGATGACAACTTCACCTTTTACTTCAATAAAGCAAACTTAATGTTCCCCATGGACATAATTGAGTTGATACTTTAATTGTAGATTGTCACATTAGAGCATAGATCAAATCACCGAAGGAACAATACATTAGAGAATAAAATTCCTTTCATTGAGAAGTTGCTTGTACACTATAATTTACCCCTTCATCTCGATACGGATATGACAATGAGGAACCTTTGGAATGAGTAAGCCATCTTTTGCCACGTAAAACAAACTTAGCATCATCATTAGACCCGAAATGTATTGTTTAAAGTTGAGTCAGAGACCAAAATCTCCACACAAAATAATCCTTCAACACATAGTTGCTTATATAATTCAATTCACCTGAGTTTACAACATATTTGAATAAACTACATTGACTAACTGGCCTCGGCCATACACAGAATAGACAATTGAAACTGAAACAGATTAGAGAAATTAAATTCCTGCTTGCTCATTAGTTTCAAATAAATAATTGAAATTAAGGATTTAATTTCATTTCCCTTCGTCCAAATAAACAAACATAGAAGTTAACCAATCCTCAATAGAGAGTATTTGAAGTTATTGGATTGCTGCAAAATGCACAGGAATTGTAGCATGCCTCCAAGTCTCATGTAACTAAGACGTAGGAATTCTTCCTGGTTTCTTTATCTTTTTATTTATTTTTTAATTAACATCAATTTGCAATCTCAAATCAGTAAAATATACTACATGATCAGGTAAATTTGGAGGAAGAAATCAGAGCTTTGCATGAGGGACTTGGCTTTTCTGATTAGGCTTTCTAATTAAACATTCTTGTGTCAACGACACAATAAGCTGCATAAAGGAATGAAGCAAGATTACTTGAAGGCAGTGAATGGTAACAAAATTCACAATGAGTTATCTTTTTCTTAAAAGACAATCACCTCCCCCTTCTGGTTAAACATATGACCGGTGACAAACCCACGTCCTCCACTGGCAGATGGGCTCTCAATCTGTGTTGAAAAAGAGCTACACATTAAGAAAAACATTGTTTATTTATTTGAGCAATAAGTCGGTTGGATCAAAACTCACAACGAAGAGCAACCAATCATCAGCTCTTACAGGCCTGTGGAACCAAATACTGCAAAAGTAGAGACGTCAGTCTAGATATATTAGACAATGTCATGAATAATAGAAAGATAAGCAAAGAAAAAAAGGACAAAGGCTTTCAGAATCTTTTCTAAATTTGGTGTTGTGTTGTGTATAATCCTTTCTATTTTGATGTATCACTGTGCACAAAACTGACTGTTCCTAGATGTAAATTTAGCAAGCGTCTCAAGCACTTGCTATCCTGTCCTTAACAACAGTGCTAACACAAATTGCAGGACATTTTTCTCTCAATGTATGTTGGTGTTAAGCAGTGCATAGACAGACTAGGCATTAATCTCCTAGCTTCAGATCCCTTTGACCTGTTCCTGAGGTTGAATAATGGACAATAACATATTGCTCCATACCAACAAAAGGTTGAACTAGTTAAGCATGAATTTGCATGAATACTGGGATTTTCTTTTTTCCTTTTTACCAATTTGAAGTTGCTGCAGAACAAGTAAAGCTAAAAGTTTGCTATCAAGAAAGTTGGTGTTGGGAGTTAAGAATGGAATGCATACATTTATCTAATTAGGATTGATATGGCTGTACCAAGTCCAACTTTAATCAGAGAAATTATCAGCATGGCATGAAACAGATTTTATATTGATAATAAATCTGATTTGTAATTTTATTTAACAATCACATGGATCATGTGCTTCTTCCATCACAGAAACCACCATGTGCACTAGGCAAAACAACTTTAGTGGAATTAGCCATCGATAATGTACACTAGGTGCATAGCACATATAAAAATTTCATAACCCTGCCTTTGGGTCTACACTCTGATAGAACCAACAAGCTAGTCGTTGAAGCGCTCGTCATGCCAAATGCAAGGCTCTCATAAGACCAGGGAATAGAAACAGTTCCTTGACAAGCAACACCTATGAAGCTTCAAAACAAAACATTGTGGTTTTCTGCAGTAGATCATCCAATACATGTACATTCAATTCTTTAATATGAAATTCATAACCTATGAGATAAGGGTTGAAGTTGTTAGGATGAAAAGAAAGAATTTAGATATATCCACAATGGTATAATGATATTGTCTACTTTGAGCCTAAGCCTTCATGGTTTAATTTTTCTATACCCAAAAGGCATCATACCAATGGAGATATTTTTCTCTTTTAGACTCATGATCTTTTCCATGTGTTTCCAACGTGGGAACTTTAGTTGCAAACCCAACAATCTCCCCTCAAATGAAGAACCACAGACCCCCTCTTAAACAGAACTCCTCTCAAGCGGAAACCTTATCGGTTTAACATCCGATCCTCGATCCACTGGGTCTTTCTGCCCCTTGGTCCACCTGACCTACTAAATCTTCCTGCCCCTCGGTCCAACCCACCTACTAAGACTTGTTTGCTTAGCCGCAATTAGGGATACTCTACCTGGTATCTAGTCCTCATAATCCGGACACGGGAATCCCCACTTCCTTTATTCGAGGTCAATATTCTACTAACATGGCTCGATTAAACCATAACTCTTGTGCATAGTCGGAGGTTAGACCTTTTGGAGTATGAGCTCTGATACCAATTGTTATGACCAAAAGAATTTAGATATCTCCACAATTGTATGATGATATTGCGCACTTTGGACATAAACCTTCATGGTTTTATTTTTGGGTTCTACTAAAAGACCTTGGAGATATCTTCCTCTTTTAACTCATAATCTTTTCCATATGTTTCAAATATGGGACTGTATTTGTAATCTTGCAACCCCAACAGAAATTGTCACATACTCTGCATATGGTGCTAAAAAAAGGCAAATAAAAGTTGGGAGCGGGGAGTGAAATTCCGGAAAATAATAGGGGATTTAAGGTCACTCACCCACAATGCCAGAAGGAACCAAAGAGAAAAGAAATGAATTAATTATTAGATAGATGTAGATCATCTAGTACATGTACAGTCATTTCTTAAGGGTTGAGGTTGTCACAGGCTCTCTGTGGTAATGGGACATTTAAGGTCATTCACCTTCTATTAGAAAGACGTGCAGAACAGATTAGTTCTCAATCACAGAAGTACAAGAAACTAAATGAAATAATAAAAAGCAGTCCCAGATAAAAATATATTTGAAAAATAAAGGTCGGTAAAAAGAATGAAATTGTTCAATGCTTATTATGCTTATTCTGAAATTAGTGCAACAATAAAAAAGTAGATTTAAGGGAAAAAGAAACTCTCAATCTTAATGAGGTCTAAAAGCATTAAGCTAAAGTACTAAATTCAAGCCAGAAAAGGTTCTTACGAATGGTCCAAACTTAATGATGCTGTTTTCACCCCCCTTCTCCGGTGTGGGTTTAGACTGACACCAGAAAAAATTAAATCCGATGCATATGCTACAACACATCTGCAATATATCCATGTAAAATAGTGATAAGCATAGATTTGTAAATTGTCTATATTGTACTCTAGAATTAATCAGAACTATATTTAAAAGGATACTATTTTAATATAGCATTGGAAGAATCATAATATGACTGATAGATACCTGTTATCAAAAATTATGCATACTGTTTCTCAAAGTGATTGGGCATTGAAAAAAGATCTGATAGGCATCCTATTGAGCGATTTCCATCATTTTTGAAGTTAAGTCTCAAACTCGCATGACATGTTATGGGCAAACGCCCATGTGTAATATGTAAATGGTACATGACCCATCTAAATAATCACATAACCAAGGTTTCAGGGAAAAAAACATAACTAAATATTGTTTGGTCCAATCCTCGGTAATGATATAACCTAATTTAACATTTACTGTTTACCTCTTGTTTCAATATGATATTTGATTTTTTTAGATTAAATAATTAATAATATTAATTAATAAGTTGATAATATATATAATAAATAAATATAATAGATTTATAATTTTTAAAATTTAAAATAAATTTATGTATTTTTAAAATATAATTAAAAACCTAAAGCTTGTATTTCTTCTTCGATTCTGCCTTTTGTGCTGATTCCAAGCTTTTATCACTGCTCCCACCCACATGATCCCCGGTGTCGTCTCCTCCCCAAGCTGTTGGTCTCGCTTTCTCCGCAAGCCATCGGCGCTACCTCCTCCGCAAAACGTAGGACGTTGTTCGGAGGTGATCGTTGGCGCTGCCTCCACCACAAGCCACTAGTGTTGCCTCCTCCGCAAGCTACTGTCGTCACCGCTCATTCCACCAAACAAGCCAGAAAGCATAACCTCCTCCACAAGCTATCGTCGTCGCCGCTCATCCGACCTACCGCTGGTGCAGAACAAGTCGTGCATAGGTTCGTGCACCCCTCCCTGCCTCCGTTCCTTCCTGGCCTAACGGTCGCATGCCCTACTTCGCGCACATAATCGGGAGGATAATTTTAGAAAAATTTTGTTATTAACCCCGGAATGAAGAAAACCCCTAGGCTTCTAAGGTAATCAGATTCCCCCTTTCGTTGGCAAGTACTTTTGCTGATGTTGCAGGTATCCTTCATTACTGTTTGAACGTGTGGAATTTTATGCCCTTTAACTATTCAAAATCATTTTCATTTGCCACCAATGGATCCCTCTTCAAATTGTTTTACAGCATAGGTCAAAGAAGATGAGTGGGATATTGATAGAATTGTTATCCCAAGCTTGATTATTGAGGATTTAGATTTTGCTAATCCTAAGATGTTGCAATAACAGATCTATCTCCTATGACAAGAACCAAAGAAACTAAGAAAATCTATTTGTGATGTCAAGGTGTTGATCGGTTGACCTCTTCCTGAACAAGCACTCTCCAATCAAGAGACCATACCACTTCATAATGTTACCTTTCTACAAGACCAACAATGAGAATGAAGGGAATATATTAGTTGAAGTAAAAGATGATAATGCTCACCCCAAGAAGCTCAATATCGTCGGCCCCCCGACTAGATACAAGCATGTAAATCATAGGGATATTTTGCCCTAGCACAATGGTCCTTTGCACGGGAGAGGTCAGGCTCCTAACAGGGCATTTTGCACCGCTGAGAATTGATCCCAAGACCTATTAGAGCAACCACCTACATAGTTATCAACTGTCTCAATCTGTGGGGGCGAAGGGAACATTTTAGTGGACCATATGGACATGTCAAGTCCCCTCATCTATCTCCCAATCATGATATGGTTTCGGTATTGTACTGTGTCGATATGGTTTTAATATTTTTTAAATATAAAATATATTAATTAAAACTAAAAAATTAATCTAAATATTAAAAATATAAAATATTTTTTTTTAAAATATGGGACCACAACACCTTTATATGGTAAATAAATAATAAAAAATTATTATATATTTTTAGAATTAAAATAAATAAATTATACTATTAAATTAATAGGATAGTTTTATTACAATTTGATTAAGCTTATTTAGGTTATCCTATTTGTAGTTATTAACCTAAATTTAATTATTAACCAAAGTTTAATTATTAACCTAGGTTAATTTTTCTCATCCCATTCGCGCACCCTCGGTCGTCCCTGCTACAACCCCGCGGACAATGCCTTGGGCGCAATCCCTAAGTGAACTAAGATTCAAAAAAACAAATCTCAATTTTTTCCCCTTCAACTCAAAATCCTTGGTCGGCCACCAATTTTTTAGTTAAAGGAGAATAAGTGGATAACATTTAAATTTTAGTTTCAAAGAAAAAGAAACTCTACTCTTTGATTCTTTTTCAAGATGATTAATTCCAAGTATCAAATAGAAAACGCTTTCAGAAATTGACTTTACCACAATATTTTAACCTTACCTCATAGTTCCTCCCAAGGTTCATCATTAATATTCTCCCCTTTGTTGAACAGGGTGCCCATTTGTGTAGGTTGTTCTATGAGCACAAGATATCCCTAACTATAAATACCCATATGGTAGTGTAGAATCCAAAATTGTAATTGCCCAAGTGGAAATACTATTTAGACACTAGATTCTTGTTGCTACAAGAAAGTTATACCATGTTGTTTAGTGCTACAAGGAATGCTTAGTATGTAGCACTGTCTGATAAAAAAACATAAAATCACCTAAGCATAACAACTTGAAGTAGAAATGTATCATATGTCATCATGTACACATGCAGTATATAGTCAATAGTTGTACAATTTGCTGCAGCATACCTATGCAACGCTGCATCATCTGAAAGTTTTCCTCTAGCTTTAAACCAATACTTCAAACTATGATGATAGAGGTAGACAAGAAGTTGTGTAAATTGAGGATCACATTATCTGGAGCATCACGTCAAAATCAACAATCATGAACCACAACTGAACTACTACCTTGGATATGACTGTTTTGATGAGTCACTTGTGTCGCAAAATTTGATTTCTATAGGCCATGGAATAAACTTTGTCAGAGCAACAGTATTTCGGTAGTGCCTGTTGGTAGTAGACATTATGTAACAAAAATAATAATGCAAAACTAGAAAACATCATACACGTCAAAAGCATAGAGAAGCTGAAAGAAGTAACTGATTGAGAACATTGATTGTGACTATGTAGGCATATTACGAAGATGGAATGTCAAACTTCAATGGAAGCAGACCACAAGGATAAAAGGAAAAAAAGAATGAACTCAGAACTTAAATCCTAAAGGACCAAAATCACCTCGAACATAAAAATGATATATTTTTCTTAAAAGCACATAGAGCACATAGTCAACATATGTGGCTGCATAATGAGGAATGGTATATGCGCTATGCAATGTAGTAACCGTTTGTAGTTTGCCTCTTAGGTGGTATGCACAAAATGTCACATAAAGCTTATACAGGCCCTATAAGGATTATTGTGGCCAAACAATCCACAGTTGGTTAGTCCAAGTTACCACATATTTGCTCAAATTAGTTCCAACCAAATAAAACACACGCTATATAGATTGAATACATTAACATTGTCTTGTGTCTTTTATGTTGTAGGTTTTGATTCAGCAGCAAACCTTTTATGGAATTTGTAATTTTTTTGTTTAAATTGATATGTTAAATAATATATCTAAAAAACTTTTATATGGATGATTGTAGATTAATTTTGGGGCAAATACAACCATGGATGAGCAATGCTCTACGTTGCAATTTTTCATTAACATTTTACCAATGGACACACCTAAAGTTTGACAATTACAAACAAAGGCACCATATTTCCTAATTTACCAAAGGACACACCTCCCCATACGATATTCAAAAAATACCCTTGAGCATGCCTATACACCTTTAAAACTTTCAAAAAAAAAAAACCCCTAAATGCATGAATGAATTGCTGAAAGAACCATGGATATATTGATAGTCTTGTATTGTCATTTTGATATTAAAAGACATTTAAGTAATTTTTCCAAAGAGACCTCGTGGTCTATTTATTTTTCAAAGAGATTCTTGAGAGCACCAGGAATGCAACAGTAGACTCATATTGTTATTTTGGCCACTTAATACCAAAGTGTTTCCTAAAAAAAACTTAATTTTGTAAAACAACTTAATGGCCTTCAAATAGTCAAAATCAATTAATATGGATACAGATTCCTAGGAGATCATGAAACGATGGTTATATAGTGATTTTAACCACTGAAACACTATTAAGGTGTTTTCAAGAGACACCTACTGGTCAAAATCAGAAAGGTCGTCATTGGATTTCTAGGAGCACCTTAAATGCAATAGTGTCTCATGTTACCATTTCAACCACTAGAAGACTATTGCATCTATGTACAAATGTATTATTCTTATACAAGAAGCCCATCAAGGTATTTTCGGAAAAAACACTTCGATGGCCTTCAAGTGGTCAAAATAGCAATATGAGGCCACATTATATTCACAATCAAACTATGCCCAAGTGCAGGACATAGATAGACCAGGAATATATTACTTTTCTTGAGACTGGTAGGAATGGAACACAGGAACATATAATCTGATACCATGTCAGTAGTGTTCACCATTTATCTCAATAGCCCAAAGGACCAACCTATATTTATAAAAATTGTATCTTGTGCTTGTCTTTTCTAAGACTAGGCCATATAATTTGGCAAAATATTTCTCCTAGTCTCTTTTATATAAAATCTTAATTTTGAACTGGCAAAATTTTCATTTACTAATTTCCTACCATATTCATAGAAAACACAACCCAGAAACTTTCACTTAGTTTTGACAAATTTGTCTACATAATATCTTATGAAAAATTCTTCCCGTAAAGAGTTTAACAAGTTGATTTTTGATGGCCCTTAATAATGTGTTTTCCTCTCTCTCCCTCTCTCTCTCACGGAAAGGAAATAAAACATGCCTAACTTTTACTCACGGTCCATTCAACTCAACTACATGTGAAAGTCACTGACACAACTATTTATTGTTCCACAATCAATTAACCACTGTACATTGAGTAAATATAGACTACCAATGTCAGAAACATCTTTCTATTCTAAATAACAAAAATTGTGAAATTGTTTTTAAATGGAAGGCATTTTCACTGTTTGAGAACAATGTTTAAGAGCCATTTTTTAGAGAAGTTGCAAGCTCATTAATTTTACATGGGAAGTCGAGGATCTGTAATCCGCCTTTCTCGTAGATCTTCCATTGAGAGGAGCTGAAATTGAAATCATAAATTATGTTTCAAATCAATCCACATCAGAAAAGTAGTGAGATACAGACCGTCTCAGGACCAGGCACACTAGGCATTAGGACTTCCTGATGTTCAAATCCTGACTCTACCTTCTGCAACAATGAAACACAAAAAATCATAATCATAATTAATTACAAATTGTCTTCATTTTGTAAC
Source organism: Kaempferia elegans (assembly GCA_037974815.1). NCBI lineage: Eukaryota > Viridiplantae > Streptophyta > Magnoliopsida > Zingiberales > Zingiberaceae > Kaempferia > Kaempferia elegans. The sequence goes on along the minus strand of JBBPFQ011286318.1, from coordinate 6,960 downwards.
TACTATGTACCTTCTTATGCAGCAATTCATACCTAGTTATGAAATTATATGCTTAAAGTTAAGTGAGACAATGGATATACTTAAACCATATTTAGAGACTTGATATAACACCCAAACACTAAATATCTCATATTGGGATAGAATCATAACACAATCTCTGGTACTTGGACCCTTTATCTAATCCATCGAATATCTAACACTTGGTCACCAATGCTCTAAGTGGACAATGAATTTTGTTTTTTTATTGATCACACCTAAAAAATTTAAAAATAGCCTTGCTAGATATTTGGATCCATACTGATGTCAGATACTCATACCTGCGTTCGAGTAACATAGCGTATAACTAAATATTAACATTCATTAAAGAGCATACCTTGCATTTATGTCCAATTTGTTACATAAAAAGAAAACGTATCAAAAAAGTAAAATTTATAAAATTAACTAGTATGCTTAAAAAAGGAGATGTGGCATATAGCACAATACTACTGATGGTTGAGAGACTTGATGCAACCTTTTGTGTAGATCTAAAATATGACGACTGGACTTGACAAAGATAACTTGATCTAATCTTTGTATGATCTAAATCTTCTTGAGTGTAATCTTCTTCCTCAATTCTTCTAAAACTCAAAATAACATAGGATCCTAATGTTTGTGAAATAAAGTGACAAACCGTGAAGGTTACAAGATAGATTAGTTTCCGTAAATTTGGCATCTACTCAGTAGTCAAAGGATAATGAAAGTGACAAAAGCACAATCTTGTAAGATTAAAATTTTGTCAAGAATGATTGGGTTCTTACATCTACCATAAGAGGAAATATAGGAAGGACCAATTTTTGGTCATTTTTTACTTCTAGAGAAGAAAACGAATGCTAGGAGAGACAATCTCCAAGAGAAAAAATATATGAAAGAGACAAACTAAAAATACTGTTTTTTTTTAATTTTTTGCATATTAAAAAAATATTTTCTAAAATTTTGAACTGACAAAAATAAATCTAACTGAATCATTAAATATAGAATTTGAGCATTGAGTTGAAGTCGAATTGGGTTCAGATTGAACCCATAGGGTAGATGTGGTGATTAGGATTATGTGAATTCAAACCAAGGTCAATTTGGAATTATTTTGGCCAATTTGTGGTCGAACCAAATTTTAAATTGATTAAACTAGTTCGGATTTAAAACTACACTTTGTTCTTATTAGACGAGACAACACTAGACCTAAAACAATGGAGATATGATAAGTGAATTCAATTAAAGTTGTTTTGACACGTGTATCACGAAGTGTGTCAAGTGTCTATATGGTAATGGCACTCCTTGGTACCAAGCAACACAAACAATATAGGTGAGTGAGATTTCCAATGAAAAAAGTTTCCGTAATTTACTAAAAGGGTAAATTTTGAGCATGCTAGGTGATACAACATGAAATTTCAAATCAAGAAATTCCTATAGTTGGTAAGTCAAGTTTAATTTTTTTTTATCTCTAAAAAAGAACTAAGAACAATAAAGGACACACCCAAAATTTACAAACTGTGTTAATATTTTGATTATATAGACAAGCTACAGAATCGTTACCTGAAATGAAGCCAGTAAAGTAAACATAGTGGTTCCATGTTGCCTTGCCTCAACTTGTCTAGTAGCAAAGCTTTTTCCATCATGTGCACGTTGAACCTGATATATTATTGGCACTGCAAATAGAACATTATTACAATAGCAAGAAGGGTGAACACAAAAAGGTATTTGTATTTTGGCTGCTATAGGATATGAAAACTAAAGCACAAGAATGAAGACCCGTGAAGCAAAAATGAGCATGGAAAGGAAAAAAACACAAAAGGAAGATAATTAATCTTATGTTATCCAAACAATGTAACCAACCGATAAATAAACTATAAATGGTTGCCCGGTACACGAAGCTCCCGCTAGTGCAGGTCCAGAGAAGAGTCGGACCACATTTGATCTATTGTCTACAACCTTACCTTGCATTTGTAAGAGGTTGCTTCCACAACTTAACCTGTGATCACTTGGCAGCAACTTTACTGTTGCGCCTCCCCTTCAAGAGTTAAATAAATTATAAGTATATTAAAATGATTTAGTAAAAATATTAGGCTAAACTTGAGACAAAAATAAATTTTTCTTTACATGGCCATACTTAAGCTTTAGAATAAAGCCACTCAGAACATATGGCAACTATAGAAATATATGGTCAAATTCAAAAGTTTGCTCAAGCATAAGAAGAGTTATCAAAATCTAGTTCAAATTGACTATTGTTGTAATACTAACATATGAAGCCATAAATGGGTTAGAAGTTTAATGCAGTCATGGAAGTCATCATTTCTGATCAAAAATTCAAAAACTCCACTAGTCACATATCCTCAATCTACATTAGGAAAAATACTTTCTAGCTTTTTCAAAACTATACAGCACCAACATTTTAAATTCACATATCTTATCTCCTCTTATTTCACTTCCTCTCCCTGATTCATCACACAAGCATAGCTTCCCTTATCTCCTGATATCTATCTCCAACACTTTACCAGTAATTATCACCTCATTTTTTTTTCTTTTTCCTTTTCTTCTCAAAATTTACAACCCCTTTCGCTTTCCTTCAGCTATTTTCCTCTCTTACTTGAAGGTTCACATTTCTTATTCGTTTAACCATCTAATTCTTTTATTGCTTGATACCTATATCTTTTTTACCCAGTGTTCAAACGAGCTTCCTGAGCCACAATTTCTCAGCTTAAACCACAGACATTATGCAATCTTACATGCTGCACAAGCTTGTCACGAGCCATATGTTGGTGTAATCATTCGTGCTGCTAAAATCAATGAACAACTTCCTTCGTGTGTGATTTCTCCACACAACCAAATCTGGCAAAATCACTATCACCAACTACTACTCTCTTCTTCATCCATTGTCAGCTCATGAAGAAGAAACTCATTAGAAACCCATCTCACAGCCTCCTACTCATCACATGATACCCAATCGCTGCCATGGTCTCCATCTTTTGCTACCCTACTTCTACAGCAGTTGCAAACTTACATCTTTGGGACATGCAACACCTTCATACTAGGTATTAGATTTAGGATTTTAGGCCCTAAATCACTATCACCAACTACTACTCTCCACATGCAACACCTTCATACAGTAGGTATTAGATTTAGGATTTTATATTGGGCCCAATATATACATATGTTATGTCTCTTGAATGATACAACAATAGAAAGTAATAATTCTATATACATACATAAGAGGAGTGTTAAGAACATTAGAGTTGTTAGCTTATTAGTGTAGTGGGTTAAATTTAAGATTTTATATTGGGCCCAATGTATACATGTTATGTCTCTTGAATGATGCCACAATAGAATGCAATAATTCTCTACTTTTTCGATATAACACTTGGGTTACTTACCACAATATTGTAAGCACATAACAACTTCCTTCCTCATTCCTTGTGTTGTTTATATGCACGATGTTAATGTTTTGACACTTTTCTTGAACTCCACATCATGTATAATTGTATGTTGGTACAATCTTACCCTCCTTGTAAAGGCAAGTGAGATCGCATGCTAAATTCTCACAATCGCATCAAGTTAGAGCATTGATAAAAATGTTAGAAAGAGGCATGAGATTCACAAGCATGCCATCAAAATTTATATTTATATCAATGTTTTACAAGCATATATCACAACCTCATCGAGCTTCACTAGCTACAAGAGATTGTGTCGTAAATGAGATAGTCTAAAGGGTAGACATTGTCACATCTCAATCTCATCCACAATGAAGCATGTGACGAGGAAGCATGTAAAATGTTAAAATTTTCTTGGAGAACATCAATAATGAACCTTCTAATGAAGGAAACCACCAATGTATTGGATAGAAGTTCTTCAACAATTTGCATATCATTCCAGTCAAAGCAATTGATTGCAAAGTGATCTGCAACTGCCACAAACCCCTCAAGAATCACAAGGCTTTGTGTCTTTGTGAAGTATTTTTGCAATCTATTTATCATTCCATCAAGCACCATGAATTGATGATCTAAATGAAAGTTTTTTTGTGCCTCACCATCACATCAACATCAAGAATAGATATTTTTTTCTTCTTCAAGGTCAATATAAGTGTATCCTGTTGGGCCTACATGATTCACCTTCTTGACATTTAAACTCAAATAGATCAAGTAATCTTAGACTGATTCAAATCTAAAAATTGATTGGGCTTTTCCTCTCACAATTGCAAGTTTGCAACAAGAAATATCTTCAAACTTGAAACTATTGATGCCGAGATAGGAGATCTTTACTGATGTCATGTTCTTTTGCCATGTTAATTCATTGCTGAGAAATTATAAAGACATCTATTTAGAAGAAGAGATTAAAAAGTTGAACATCATACATATTTATACTGCAACTTGAGTGGCAGTGTTTGGATAAATAGTTTCAAATTGCTTATTTGAATTATAATTTTTTTTACTTTGGCCATATCGTTTCCTTCACAAATTTGAGCTAAGGTTCAAAATTTTGAGCCATGCCAAAGTTTCGGTCTTTAACTAGAATGATATTGTTTCAACATCGTGGATGCACGGTGTCGGTAATGAATTGGAGTTGGAGGAAATGAAACAGAGAAAGCAGACATTGACTATGTCGAGCATGGTTTTAAATCATGTACCATGCGAGGTAAAATAGTCAAAACATATCATTACGGTAAATTATTGAAACTTAATACCTCTCAGCACAAAAAAATTTTTCTTCCTTTGCTTTATCTTTTTCCTCCATCAACCTCCAATCTATCACCTACACCAGGCATCAGAGCATTGGCACAATACTAGCACAATACCAAGGAATGGGCTGCTCTCCCCTTGGGGGGCTGTTGACGGTCTAGCTTTAGAAGCTGGGCTGATTGACCTTGAGGCTCTTGGGCCTTCTCTAACAGAACACATACTGGACCATGTACTCTAGATTGGAGCTGGAGATGACTTGCTTCGTTTAGATGAGTGACTGAGTATATATGTAAAGGGGAGGGTCCACTAGCTGCATGGGATGGTTGATGTTGATGCATGATGGTTTGACATTAGTCATGTGGGATGGTGGATGTTAGTGTATGAACTTGATTGGGCTTGCCCAATTATGGTTGTACCTTTTTCCTGGATATAATACATTTTTAGTTATCCAATAAAAAAAAAGACCGAAACTGCGACATGGATGGAAATTTTGAACATTGGTGTTGAGTGGTATCAAATTTCAGTGATTTACTAGAACAATAAGTTTCGATCGTTTCGCCCAACACGGTACAAGATTTAAAGCCATGATTTGAGCTACCCTTTTCTCAACTTTTACTTGGCTTTGTCAACTATAATGCTTCAAAGTTGAACCACAAAAACCTTTAAAGATCCCACCCATAAACTTGCCACAAACATGATTTTGTGATCAACAGGGAAGCTTATTCCTCCCTCCTATGATTGTAGTCCAGTTATTGTCATTGGAAATTGGATGTTTATAATTATCTATCTTCCTAATGACCGAGTTGATCAACATAGCCTAATTCCCTACCCAATGAGGCACTCTAATTTCAAGTGTAAATTACTATGAGAAATTATCTAGTTGCTGCTTCACTCGATCATTTTTGTTTTATATTTTCTTGGTAAATTTCCCAAAGAGCACACCTAAAGTTGGAAATTTTCTACCAAGTACACCTAATTTTAGAAATTCCTAAAGGGCACACATTATCTCACCCTTTTTTTCATTTAGATACCAATAATAACCTCATGGTCCAACTATACATCCATACACTTAGTCATCAAAATAATTTGGTCAAATCACCTTCACGAACGTAAACATATTAGAATGCAAAGGTTAGACTATACTTGGAAACATCGCAGGAACACATACAAGATATTACTTTTGTATTTCATGCACAAGAAGACCATCAAAGGTAATTTGGTCAAATCACTTAGATGGATAGTCCTAATAACACAACATATTCTTATTTTTTAATTTATGAATGGGAAGACCATCAACCTAATTTGGCCAAATAAAACAAAATGTATAAATCCATTGTGCTCTCACAAATCCAATAGCATCCTTATTTACCCAAAATCATAATGTTTAGGCTATCAAAAAAATCTAGAATGAAAAAGTTTAACATTTATAACATTAAGGGATATTTTAGGTATTTAAAAGATAAAAGGCGAGAGAAAGCGCACTCTTTGGGATTTCTAAAACTAGTGCACCTATTGGAGGTTAATTAAAGTTCCCAGATGTTTTAGATATGTAAAAAATATATCTATATGTATGTTGAAATAGTTTACGTAATGCAACCTCTAGGTTGTTTTAAAGGGATAGAATGAAAATTCAAAAACAAAGTTTATAATTTCAACTAAAATACTCAAATATAAATATATAATATACATACAATTGTTAAGCAATCACTAAAGTTGGTTTAAGATGGATAAAATAGATCATTCAATATTTGTCTCACAACGTATTGGAATAGATCATCAATCTTTTAACAAGTAGTGACATACAAGATATTGCAAAAAAAAATATATATATATATATATATATGAAAGTTAAATTTTTATTAATGATTTTGTAAGGATTGGAAATTAAGTGTTTAACCAATTAAGATCCCCATAAGCAATCCATCAAAGCTATGTGCTTCTTTAAGGATAAGGACATGTTTTTCTTTTGTCCAACTTGGTGTGGTTTTATGATAAGATGAGGCAACACTTAAAAGAAATAAGAACATGATATTTAACCATGTATAGCCACGTGGATAAGATTAGATGGTGCTAAAAGGAGACCATGGTATTTGACTATTTCTGTCCATCAATTTCATGAATGAAAAAGTCTCTTTTTTTCACGAGGTATGGGTAGAATTATAAATTCTTATTTATATGAAATCGACCATGGATTAATTCCCCTTTCATTTGGAAGTATTGTATACACCTATAATTCTGAGTTTCATGTTACTTC
>JBBPFQ011285240.1:0-19356 GCA_037974815.1 Kaempferia elegans | reverse complement strand
TAAATTCAAATAGCATTCATAGGAAGCGATAAAAAATATTCAATAACTAAATCTCAAGCAAGGGCGAAGATAAGGCCACCATCTACCTCTCATCCTTTCCGGTAGGAAGGGAGGTAGTTGGCCAAATCCTCGCCCTAACAAATTGAATTTGTATCCTCTTCATTCATATATTTCATCGGATTGTTCTTATTGTATTGAATTCTTAGTTCTGGTTGATAATATTTTAACATTTTTGTTAATCACGATGGGTTACTCCATTGGTTGTTGGAAAATCTCAATTTCCTTTTTGTGTAAAAGGAAGAAGAAAGCAATCGAAGAGGAGCTCAAAGAGTCTTTGTTAGCCGACAAGAAGTCGTTCGTGGTCCCCAAAGGGTGCTTGCCGGTGTATGTAGGTGACGACATGCGGCCTTTTGTGATCCCTACAAGTTACCTTGGCCTCCCGACTTTCCAAACTCTGATGGAGAGGGTAGCCGAGGAGTTTGGGTTCGACCAAAATGGTGCACTTAGGATTCCATGCGAAGAGGACTACTTTGTGGGTTTGCTTAAGATGCTAGAGAAATCAAAAAACAAGAAAAAACTTCTAAATATCTTGTAACATTATTGTATTAGAAAATAATTTGAAAAAGATTAGTAGTTTAATCATAAGATAATTATAATTAATGTAAAGGAATGAAAGGTGATTAATATTACCTGTATAATATTATAATAATAATAATATCTTTGCCAACTTTCCCTATCCTCATTTTTCCCCCAATTTGTTGAGTTTCTTAAGGTGAATATTGAAACATTTTCTTTTTCATTTTTTTACTAATTTATAATAAAAATTTAACCCGCACAATTTAGATAACAAAAAGTAATTTTTTTTAATTCTTATTTTATTTCGGTTGCTGATTTCCTCTCCATCGCCGAGATCCGCATTGCGCCTTCTCCGATCTTTGCAAGATGGAATCCGCCGTAGAGAATCTCGGAGGGTTGAGCATCGCCGGTGGCTGGATCTCGACGTCCTCGCCGAATCTCAACAAGAATCTCAGAATTCTCTCCGCCGAGGAGGTCCGAAGTCCGACCTTTTATTTTCGTGTCTTGACCTAAACAACATCGGAAAAGATGGGATTTTTATTCTTGTCCCCTGCATTAAGACGTGGTACTATTGTTAATTTTTTTGGTGTGTTCTTGAGGAGCTATTTGGATTTCTTCTCACGGCTTGCAGATAGTAATGTTCTTCTACGGACAGAAGACTCTACTCGTTGATTGTCTTAATGACTGTAGTGGTCGGTGATGATTCTTTTTGCTTCTTAAAGGAAATTTACACCAATGAGAATGGTCCTTATTAGTTGGTTAGTTTTTGCTCTATTCTCGGTGAGACCTGGGAAGGAGATGTCTATGGACGATCACATGTTCCATTAAGCTTGTATCCCTTGCTCATTGTTGATTTGGCTTATCTCTGTACAAATGTTCACTTTACGTGGATGTTAAATTGTCAAGTTCGGTATTCTATACAGTAATTTATAGTACCTAATAAGTGAAGTAGACGAAAACTCACACTCACGGCTGTGCATTGTTTACTAAATATAACAGTTGGCGTCACCTATATAAAATGATTGATTGGAACTCTAGTCATGGTTCGAATTTTTTTTCTGTTCTTAGTGCATGGCTTGTAAAGCTTTATTTCTTGGTTCAAACCGGGGCATATTTTTATCAGATTGCGCTTGCAAAGATGCTATTAGATGAGGGGCAAAATCATTTGTTTGATCATTGGCCAGAGCCAGGTGTGGATGATACAAGGAAAAAGAGTTTTTTACATCAGGTTAGCATATTCTTCTTGTATTCTTTTGATCTTTCAGACACAGATAAATCTGGTTTCTTTAGAATGTATCTTATCCAACAAAATTTTGATGTTTTAACATTTACAGAAACACAATCATTTCGTCTAGGATCATATGTTTTAGAGTTATTTGTAGTGCTTAGAAACACATTCCTTGCATCATTATAGAAATTCAGTTCCTTTTTCCCTTTTTCTTATTTTGTCATGGTTCAAAAAATAAATATTGGCACTGAGACCAATTGAAATAATCCAACTATGTATGGGCCAATAACAGTGAGAAATGAGGTTTTAACCTGAGTTGTTCAGATAACACACAATATCAGGAATAGTTTGAGACATGTGTTTTGGTTGGTTGAGTGATCCCATTTCTTTGCCATTATTTAGATTCCTATGAATATGATACTTCAGATGCAGTGGTTCATGTAGATATAACGATGATCTGGTGGAATTCATTTGATGATCATTTGTGTAAATGTAATTCTAGATATGTACAGCAACTCACTAAGATGCTATTTTGAAGAAAACAAAACACATAGAAAATTCAAGAGGAAGAAAGTGAAAATTACTTTCACTATGAGGAAGTCAGATAGGTGTTCTAGTGTTTTAGTATTGGCTGAACATGTTGGTATAATGGCTGATGGTGAAAGATTTTGTTAAGTTGCAGATAAAGTTCATATTTTTTTATGCTGAATTTTATCTCTCAGTACATGTCTTTTTAGTATTGAAATCATTTTATTTATTCACATATTTGTAGCAGTTGTTCTACACTCCCGTTAAATATTTCAGCTTCTCACTAATATATGGTTTCTTTTTTGTGTTATTTCCCAGTCGAAACACAGGAGCATAACAGATAAATAAACATGAATATTTAATGTTGAAAATTATTTTTAAACTTTCAAGCTGTCTTTTTCAGGATAACATTTTTTGATATGCTTTTATCTTTTAGGTTGCTCGACTTAATTCAAGCTATCCTGGTGGTTTGGTATCATATATTCAAAATGCTAGAAAACTTTTGGCTGATTCAAAAGCTGGGAAAAATCCATATGATGGGTTCACTCCTTCTGTGAGTACTATATTATTTCCTTCTTGTTACGACAGATAGCTCAATTTTCAAAAGGATATTCAACAGTTATGAAATACTACGTTAAACTGTAAACTAAACTCTCTTTTTTGTATGTGTGCATGTGTGCTATATCAGTTATTTAATGTTCGAAGGTGAATAATAAATTTTATAATTATATGGATTAAAGATCAGAGTGGAATTAAGGGGTAGAGGGTGACAAAGTAGATTTTACTTCACATAATAAAAAAATTATATAATTGACTATGTGAGCTTAATGAAGGGACAAGATCCCTGTCACCAACCCCAAATAATTGGGAGAAACACAGCTTGATGAATGATGGTGAAGATGATCTCCATTGATTGTTTTGCTACAAAATAATGAGCGGGCTCAGCGTTGTGGGTTGAAGTTATAGAGGGGAAATATTTGAAATTTTCAGTCATAAAAATTTTGCCTTGGTTGCTATGATGCAATAACAACGCAATTATTTTGATCTAATTTCCCACTACATCTGATGGAGCAATGCCCCATCTAACATCTTGTCATCAGATGTCAAACTATGAATTCTGTTGTGCTAGACGTGACATGGCACAATTCATCTTACATATCTTACTTAGAACAGACATGTTATTACGTGTAATGCAAATTGTCATCCAATGTTCATGGTTGTTACCCAAATAGCAGATAGTGCAACAACAAAAAACTTAATAGAATTGCTTATATCAATCAATGATAAACCAGGTTCACTTTTCTGTCTCTCAACATAATTCTTGGGTAAATCTTTTGTAAGTAAATAGTTCAAAGCACCAGGTACTTTTAGCATCTTTATGGCAGTTAACTTTATAGAAAGCCTACATTGGTTTTAATTTTTTTTATTGACAAAGTCATAACTGATAATATCAGATATCAGACTGTTATGTCACAGTTTCACTTCCTGCAGTGGTTTTAATTTTTTTTTATCAAATAGTCATAGGAGATATCATCAGATATCAGATTGTTATCTCACTGTTTCACTTGAAATGGAAATTCAAGATTTGAGCCTAATATTTAGTAGTTCTGCAGGTCCCATCAGGAGAAATTCTGACATTTGGTGATGAGAAATTTACCTTGTTGGAAGAGGCTGGTGTGCGAGAATCTAGGAAAGCTGCCTTTGTACTTGTGGCTGGTGGGCTCGGGGAACGACTTGGCTACAAAGGAATTAAAGTCAGTAACATACTAACATGTTTTTGTGAATAATATAGTTTTCTCTATATGGAGAGGATCGCACCATGGATAGCAAATTATACACATATAATACAAATTATTCACACAATTGAAACAATTACTAAAACCCCAGAAGAATGAGTTACTATCCTTAACATTTATGTGTCTCTTAGAAGCTTGCAGCTGCTGATATAAATTGTCCATGCCTACTATTCAAGTTAATGTTTGATGTATTAGTTGCTAGTGCACATAATTTAGCTGATTATGCCCTACTTTTTGTTATTTTCACATAATTCTACCCAACTTTATGTTGCAGTTGGCCCTTCCTTCTGAAACTACAACAAGCAGATGTTTCCTTCAATACTACATTGAGTCTATTCTGGCATTGCAAGAGGCTAGCTGTAGAACAGTACAAGGTTGTTATGCATGTTGGCTTTATTTGAGAAGGATTTAACTGTCAGTACATACATCATAGATCATTGCAGTTGTTAAGTATAATTTGATAGAAGAAAATGCTTATAATTGTTTTCTGGCGTAATGGTCGTAAATTGAGCAGCTTGACTTGCTAATCATAACTTACTTGATTTACTATGGATTAGTAGAATTCTGTTATGTTGCACATTCTATACTTATCACTCAATTTGTTATCCTGTCCTCGTATTGCTTGATCATTTTGTTGGAATTTTAGGTTTTGCCTAATCTCCCCAAGGCTTAAAGAAATAGAGTGATAATATTCTATGGCTCTTTTCTAACAAATTTGATGGAACAGCAATCAGAAATCAGCGAACTTTAAAACTGTAAAAAGTTTATAAAGGCTAATACTTGTGAGTATGGAGAAACCTGAGTCAAATTGATATTTACTCTATGTTTTGCCTAAGTAAGTCTTGTATTTAAGCTTGATATCGTAGCAGTTAACTTGATTGAGAATTCAAGGTTCAGGTAGGAATTTTTGCATTATGATGGGAACATTTTATTTTGATTAATTTTTAATTACGTGCAGTATCATTTAGGACCATCTTGAAGGTTATTTTTCTGTTTGAAGTAGATTATAGTGACCGTTCGCAGTCTCTTATGACTCCAAATTACAAGGATGCTTTTTTGGTGTTCTAATCTATAAGGAATGATTGGGATTAAAAGAAAAACGAGATTTGTAACTCTGCAGCAATTTGAGTATTATCGACCTGGACCTTGACTGCCCTAGAAGTTCCTTTTACCTTTTTTTCTTGACTTACAGATCCATAAATAATGGGTACATCTTAAGACTTTCAAAGCATCAATAGAGCAATGTAATAACTGCACCATTGATGAATAAAAAAAAATAGATTTAAGTACAAAACTATTGTTGATCCATTTTTCATATCTACGTCATGAAGGAGAAGAAATGTGGTAGCTGTGAAATGCTGCTACTGATCATTCTGCTATTAACTTTCTAGGTCATGGTGAAGCTGAAATTCCCCTGGTGATAATGACATCTGATGACACTCATGCACCAACATTATCACTTTTAGAATCAAATTCTTATTTTGGAATGAAAAGCTCTCAAGTGAAACTTCTTAAACAGGTTTTGTCAGTTATCAAATATGCTCCATTTTAATAATTTCACATGGCAAACGATTTACCTTGTTTTTCAACAATCACTTTACAGGAAAAAGTAGCCTGCTTAAATGATAATGACGCAAGACTTGCATTGGACCCAAATGACAGCTACAAAATTCAGGTGACTTCCTCTTTTATCATTCATTTCTCACATGGATGTATAATATTGATATAATTAGCTAAACTCTTTCATTTTACTATTACCAAGAACTTACTTTCTCGTGGCTACTATTCCAATGTGATTTTAATCAGACAAAGCCACATGGTCATGGTGATGTGCACACACTTCTTTTCTCAAGTGGTCTACTTGACCTCTGGTGTGTTTTTATCAGTCGATTCTTTTTATGCTGTATTCCTTGGTCTTTGTAACTGAATCTACTAGAGTCTATTTCTCTCTCAGGCATAGAGCAGATATTAGATGGGTTCTGTTTTTTCAAGACACCAATGGATTACTATTTAAGGTTGACATCTCAAATACTTTCTCTTTGTTTGTATTCTGTATTATGCTGAAATTAAATAAAAAAAATTGCTAACTTTCTTCATTTGTTTATTTAGGGTATTCCTGCTTCATTGGGTGTCAGCGCAACCCGAGGATATCAAGTCAATTCTCTTGCAGTTCCTAGAAAGGCAAAAGAAGCTATGGGAGGGATAGCTCAACTTACTCATACTGATGGTAATACCCTTTTTGTACTCTGATGCTTATAGTGTTTGATCTTTGCTTAATTATTAAAATGAGTTTCTACTTAGATGTTTATACTTCTCTCTCTATATATCTAATATGTAAAAATAGGATTCTAGTTGTCTTTTGCATAATCATATATTCATATCCATTTTCCTCAACAAAGTTGACATTTGTTTCCTTTTTCTTGATCTATAATGTTTTTTTATTTTTCATGGGTACCCTTCGAAAGTAATTACTTGATTGTCTACTCCTAGTTTTCTCTTGATATATATATATATATATATGTTGTTAGCCTAGGCGATGCCTGTGCGCGTCGCCCATGGGCGCCTCTCACGAACTGAAAGCGCTTTTCGTGAGATAGTTGCCCACGGGCGTCGCCCCAGGCTAACACTCCTCTATATATATATATTTATGTATTTTGGTGTTGGTCAATTATTATATGCATAGAAAGAACTAATGCCAAAATTGATATGGCTGATTTATGTATCCTACTCTTACATACAAACTAGTAATATTTTAAACAATTATTCACTATCAAATAACTTGTTTTATTTCCTTGATTGATGTCATATTAAATAGATCATATTCAGGTACAAAAATGGTAATTAATGTGGAGTATAATCAGTTGGGCCCCTTACTAAGAGCAACTGGGCATGCTGATGGAGATGTAAACTGCAAAACTGGATTTTCTCCTTTCCCTGGAAACATAAATCAGGTAAGCATCTTTTGTGATAATTTCTTTGTATCACACAAACACAGCTTCCAGCCAAGCTCAATTATATTTGTTTATTTGTTCAAAAAAGTTTTTTCAAATCGAACTCAATTTCAATCAAGCTCAAAGATTATGTTTTTTGCTTGTTCATCAAAAAGCTTACTCTGAGTTCAAACTTGTTTACCTTGCTCAGTTAGAGCCAAATGGGGGTGTTCATGATTAAGCTTAATTTTAATCATCGGTGCTAAGTTACATTATTTACATATTTTCTAAGATAATTGAGAACAAAATTATTGAGCTTTAACCAACTTCAAGTTATAAATAAACATCTTTTAGAACCATCTAAAAATTGTTTTATCGTCCATACTCTCATATATCTGGAGACTGAATGTTGTAATTAGATCAAATCTCTCTTTTTTTGTAGCTTATTTTGGAGCTTGGACCATACATTCAGGAGCTTAGCAAAACGGGAGGTGCCATTGCTGAATTTGTTAATCCCAAGTATTGTCACTCTTCTGTACCCTTTTAGATCGACTTGCCTTTCTTTTTATGATGGAAAATAAGGGGTTCTACCTATCAGAATATGGTTGTAGGCTTGTAGCATTCCGAAGTGAATGTACCAATGTTAATAAATTTATCTCTTAATAACGTGAAATTCCAATTGGAGATATTACCAGAAAATTCTCATTTTTTGAGAAATAATTCAACTTAATTCTAACGTTGAGTTGATCATGTAAATTTTAGTAAGTAAAATTGGAACTTCCCAACTTAAAACCATGTCTTTACTCAAAATTCTCTTTTAAAATCTAGACATTTACTATGAATGAAAATAAGCTATGTAGTTGTTGAATCCTAAGTGTTTCACATTCTCAAAAGAAATTAAAATATGAAAAACTCTTAATAGTTTAATCAACAATCAAAATCATTAATATACGATCTGACAATTGAGGAATTATTGCGATTGCACTGACTGTCAAGTATGAGGAATAAAGAAGATAAAAATCGTTGAAATTTGCATTTGCATTTTTTTTCTGTATGAAGTCAGGTAATTGGCATTTGTTCCAAGAACATGGAATGCTGAAGTCAATAAAGTGATGGGCAATGAGTTGATAGTTGTTTATTTGGGAGGAAAAATGAGGCATTGATTACTTGTGATTATGTTCTACTACAAGATAACTTCATTTCATGTGAAGAGAAAGCATGGCGCACAATTATAACAACTGCCCTTTCTTAGATATTAAGCTTTAATACGATAAACTGCCTTCTTTCATCCTTATTTCAGATACAAGGATTCAAGCAAGACATCCTTTAAGTCCTCAACTCGTTTGGAATGTATGATGCAAGATTATCCAAAATCTCTTCCTGCACCAGCGAAGATTGGCTTCACTGTGAGAGTTCAACTTTCAATCATGATTACTTTCTCGCTCTATGTTTGAGTTATGAGGTAACAAAGCATTTGAATGATTTGAACTGAAGAACGACCTAAACATTATAAGAGCAACCAATCTTGGTCTTGCTCAAAGGATCACATCTAGAACATTAGCCTTTTAGCTTGGATTGTGCCCAGTAGTCTTCTGCGATATTCCTTTCTTAGCTTTATGATATACGTGTTATGCATGTTGCTGACTGTGGATCGTATCAACTTATAGGTTAATTTTTTAGTGTAGCTTTACTTATTCATACTAGATTTGTTGTGTTTGTTACTCAAACTCATAAAGTGACTGGACTATTTACGTGATATTAATTTTTTTTCACATTTACATGCCAAACTTAACTGTTTATTTTCCTCTTACCTTTTTTAGGTAGTGGATAAATGGCTTGCTTATGCACCAGTAAAAAATAACCCCGAAGATGCTTCCAGGGTATTTATCTGCCTTCTCTATTTCAATTTTTGATCTTGCATATGGATCTAGCTTCATATAATGTATTAGTTTCTGGTTGATTATCGTCATTCACCAAAGTCATCTTTTGTGTGCATATTCCTAAACACTCTTTAGGTTTGTCAAAATGGGTTGAAGAAAAAAGAACGTCCAAGTCATCTATTGATTATCACCTCCTTTCATCTTTATTTGAATGATTCTTTAGGTGGGAAGGTTCTATAGAGAGGATTATGGGTCTATCCTCTCTTGTTCCTTTTCGTTTCTACTCATGTGAATCATCTCGTACTCATGGAAATTGCACTGATTCAAGTAATTGATTGAATACAGGTGCCAAAAGGAAACCCATACCATAGTGCGACAAGCGGAGAGATGGCTGTTTATAGAGCGAATTGTCTCATGCTAAAAAAGGTAATGTTCGAGAAGGTTACAAGGCTATGTATATCTGGTTAAATTAAACTCTAAAGGGAAAGATGAAATCTGATAACAACTTGATTCCTTTGTTCTAACAAATATATAAAAAGGTTACGGAGTTGGATCTTTAGTGTGTTTAAGCTCATTTGCATACCACAGTTTGACAGGGAATAATAATTGATTGAACCAAAGTGATTCCAGTGATCTTTTAATTTGTTGAGCAAATGCTCACTCTTCTAAGTAGATGTTAGATATTTTTGCAGGCTGGAGTCCTTGTAGCTGATCCCATTTTCGACATCTTCAATGGTCAGGAGGTGGAAGTGTGGCCCCACGTTACATGGAGCCCGAAGTGGGCCTCAACATTCACAGATGTAATACGGAAAGTCGGCAAAGGATGCTCCATTTCCCAGAGATCTACCTTGGTCATCAATGGCCAGAACATAGTCCTTGATGGCCTCCGCTTGGACGGAACTCTTGTCATCACTGCTAACGATCAAGCTGATGTATTTTTTTCAGGCCCTTTATTGAACATAATTCGAAAAGAGATGCTTCTGCCATTGCTAGTTCACTTTGAAGATTTTAACTACAATCTCACAGATGATCAATGTTTATTTTTGATCTCTCTCAGGTCAAAGTGACAGGACATGTTCAAAACAAAGGATGGACTCTTGAGCATGTTGATTACAAAGACAACTCAGTTCCTCAGGAAATGCGGATAAGAGGCTTTAAGATTTACAAAATCGAGCAGTTGGAGTTGAACTACACGGAATCAGGGAAATTTCAATTCAAACCCTGAACAAGATTTTGAAGGAGCTGAACGAGGCAAGTTTATCAGTTAATCAAGAGATTTTTTTTTTTTGCTTGAAATTGTTACTTTTTTAGTTGCACTGGAATAGAAATGATTTCGATTGCAAAGTGTGGATGGACTAATTTAAGATGAAATGATCATTTGAGTTGAATGATGTTTCAGTTCCAAGATTTGAACCAAGCATTTCTCTAAACTTTTCAATTTTAGAGACTACTGCTAGATAGGATGGATCAACCAAAGCCAGATGGATTGAAAGGCTTCAAGTGAGTTGACAAAGCAAGACGAGTGGATATGTCGGTTGAACTAGGCTATGTGTAAGGCTAGACAAGTTAAGCATGGTTGGATGAGGTGATTGAATCTACATCTTAATTATTGTTAGGCCTCTCAATCACTAATTGCAATTATGATGCCTTTGGATACATATCTGTAAGATTAATTTCAAGTCAATAGGACATATATTTTGAGAAGACGATAATATTGGACACAATTCGATAACATGACCTAGTTGTTTTCATTCAATTTGGTTTGATATACACACAAACAGATATTTATATACACAGACAAACCTCGTATATATCCAAACATTCTCATAAACCAAAATTTTAATTTATGTTATTTTATTATCTGATGGAATTGGATTTTGGAAGCACTCTCATATTTATTGGAAATATCTAACTTTAGTTGCTTCATAGCTGGACCTATTTGTTCATGTTGGGTAGTTGGAGAGTCAATTTAATCACAAGAGAGGAAGAAGAAACCAAAATGAACTAAATGCCAAAGGTATATCCTGTTTATCAATTCTACAATTCTCTTCCAAATCTATTTTTAATTATCTTTCTTCACAATTTCATATTAGTTGAAAAGATAATAAAAAAGTTAATGAATAGTTGCTAGTGTTCATGCATGTTCCTTTTCTTATTATCCTTGCAACTATCTATTGCTTTCTTCAATTGATGATTTTGTAGTCTAAAATCTTACCATTAATTGGTTCTATTATCGAGGTCTCAAAAAGGATTGTAGATTCTTTTAGTTAACAAAGTAAATGTGGAACACAAGTAGAACAAGCCAATTTCCATTCCAATCATATCTTCTTTATTCTCCAAGAAATCAATTTTTTTTTAAATAAATAAATAAATATATGATTTGTCTGGTTGTATAGCAGCCCATGTTAGTAGCCAAACATGCAATGAATCAGCTAGATTTGGCAGTTAAGAAGAAGAGGACCAGAATAATAGTCAGAGAAAGGAAGGCAGAAGAATAAGACATTTGGCAGTGCCTCATTCACTTGGACCTTTCTGCAGCAAGCCAACAAACAACAATGGAGTCCTGGACCAGACAGAGAGAGATGGGTCACCATTAAACTAATCCCTGTTAAACCTTGGAGGCATTGCACAATATTGGACAGTGATGTCTATCTGCTTAGCTTTCTCCTCATGTTCATCTGCACATTATTCCTCTTCTTTTTGGGGGAGTTTGACTTTGGTCAGAAAGTTCTTTGTTTCCATCATTTGTGATGAACTCAGAGTTGACATAAAGAGATAAGTTAAGGCTATTAGTTCTTTTTTCATAATGTAATCATCACCTCTTTCAATCATGTTCTCTTTTTCATCCTTTTGTTAGATTGTTATCCATTGAACCACTTGTAATTTCTTTTTTGTTTTTCTAATGATCTTAAGTAGTTTTACTGATCGATATATAAATCACAAAAGGTTACTTACTTTCGATAGTTATAGTTTGATAGGTGAAATCCCACTCTATTGGACTACTTGATTGTTGAAGAGCTGGCCTAGAACACCCTAGGTCCACTTTTCGCGAGATAGAATTGACACAAATCCTCCTGCCTAGATGCATTCCCTCTTTGGATGAGTATCGCACCGGTTCGTTCAACCGATCTACTCTTATCGTCTAGTCGTCGAGGCCCACCAAACCAGATCTTTCAGAGATCACCTCAAACCACCTAAATCCATAACAGTGCAAAAAGGGACAAAGACTCTTTATATTTATTTTGAAGAGGGAGGGATGGTATCATTCTACTAAACTAAAGTCTCACCTTTGTCGATTGGATAAATTCGGAGCACTACTCAGAACCGTGCCATATTTTGATTTCGATATAGGATTCCTCACCATTCCCTTTGGCCCATAACACACTGGGATGGTTTGGCATCTTTGCATGAAGTGAAGTGAAGTGAAATGAAAGAGAAGACTCAGGTGTTCATCTTGATTTGGGGAACATGAGCAGTGGATTGCAGGCTTCAAGGTGAGCAGGGATGAAAGAAATTAACTTCTCTCTCTCTTATAAACTGTGTTTTTCAAACATGTATTTTAATTGAAAAGCTTTGTGCTGTTGATTCTTCTTGACAGCTTAATGAGATTTACATACTTCGATGGAACTGCATCATGATGGAACAGGAGAAGTATACAAAACTACTACCTTTTCTTTTTTGTTTGAATCAACTGTCTTTCCTTTTCTTTTCATTTTTTTTCTTTTCAAAAACAGATTAAATTATAATATCTGGAGATGAACAAATTAAATAAAAGAGAATTGCAGTATTAAACTCTCATGGAAGATCCAAATCCTTGTTTCGAGTTCATGATACTGCATTCGTTGATCTTGCTGTTTCAGAAATGCAGTAGCAGCTCGAGGATGGAGGAGGGATTCCGCAAACACTACGGCAAGGATCATTTGAGGAACACGATGATGAAGCAGGAAGAGGTCTTCAGGTTTCAGGTGCGCGAGCTTCATCGCCTGTACAGAGTGCAGAGGACGCTGATGGTCGAGATCAGGAGGAGAAGCAAATAGGCAGTAGTACTGCACCAACTCGACATGAACTCGAATTCAGGAACGTCGAATTCCACCCTGAATTTCGCTGACTGGATCAGTTTGGAGGCCTCGGAAACTTGCGATACTTCATCGGAAGATCAAAGTCTCTTCTTGCTCGGGAAACAGATGAAAGAGAAGATCGAAGCTCAGTGCCCGCAGCTGTCCTGGCCTGAGGCAGAGAGTGATCTGCAATTGACATTGAGCATAGCGTGTGGAACGCATGAGAAGTGATAACACAGACAGACAGGTTTCCGACCACGTACAGGAATGCATTTGCTGCCTTCGATTTCTTTTTCTCGTTAATTCAGTTATTCAAACCTTACGGACCTAATTAGGTAGGCGGCCTTTGCACCTAATTCACGCAAGTAAATCGGGAAGTGCTCGTAGCAATTACTCACTCAACAACCTATCTCTATTGCGGAGAAATTCGTAACAGGTCGAACTATGCTACTCTATGAATCCATCAAATGCTTTACCGTTGCATCACCACCCGGGGGGGGCCTTAGGAATACCTTTGAGAAACTATTTGAGCGTGCTACGGTTGCAGCATCGCTCCGAGGCACATAAATGCTTTTTGAAAATATTTTGACTTGAGTCGAGTGTACTTAGCCGGGTAAATCAGGAAGCACAAGCAAGCAGTTCGAGACTTGGCAGCCACGTGTACAAGAAATTCGACAGAGGCATGCGTCCAGGGAGAATCCGACTTTAATTTGTGGGTTCACCACCAAGCACATTTACCAACTGGGCTGTGTCCCTGGGGCATATGAATGCCTTTCTTTGAAGGATGAACTTGTGGAGATCACAATTCTCATATTTAGAGATTTGAAAGTGAAGGTGTAGGAGGCATTTTGAGTTCCTAATATTCATGTTTTCCCTTAGTAAAAATGACAAACTGAGGATTGAAGTAGGGTTGTAAATAAATTAAATTTTCCTTGAAAGTGTGATATTGGGTAAGAATATGTTCATTGAAAATCTTAAATAATTTATTAAATTAAATAAAAATGTATATGTATTTAAATTGTTAGTGTATACAAATTATAAATTATTTATGAATAATATCACAGATAGAGTTTGTGAATAATACTGAGATATGACTCAGTATTATTGGCTCCATGGTAAGATATAGATAAATCACATAGGATATTTTTATTTTTTAGGTATTCATTAAGGCATTTTGCATATAATGGATTCCAAGACTTATCCATTCATCAATAAATAATAAAATTTAAAATGAATATAATACATTTATAATATTATAAATTCATTGATAATTAAATAAATTTAAAATTTTAAATAATCAAGTATATTTGAATTGAACTTGAAAACAAATTAAGCTCAATCTAAATTTGAACAAAAGAAATCAAACCATTTAAAATTGATTTTACACTTGGCTTTAGTTACCTCGATTATCTTATGGATAAGCTTTGCTAGACCTAATCTAAATAACGCTCACTAATTCAAATTATTCATACGATTAATTAAACGATAAGCGACAATTTAAACATGATTAGTGATTAGTTATCGGTGGTGACGTCATCGTCGAGCCCGCCGCAAGTATAGCGTTGGGGAAGTGAGGCGATAAAATAGCAGGATCGACATCTTCTTCCCCTGCGGCATCAAGGGCAGCCGCAGTCTCCTTTCTTTCTCCTTCTCTCTCTGTCTCGCGCATGGCGAGTGGAGGTTCCCTCGTGATGGAATAATCCCAAGGTATAATCCTTCCACCGCCAGTTTGGTTCCTCTTTCGCTGGTGCTTTCGGACCAAGTTGCCCCGATTCCTCAACTCTGGGGTCTTTTTTCTTGCTGTGTCGCTTGTTCGATGTGAGAAGGCAAGATCGAGGGAGGAAGCATCGGGCTCAGATCGGAAATCCTGCGTTATCGGAGGTATCGTTTCTCTTAATTAGGTGTTGCCGTTTGATAGTTTTGTTTCAAGCTTGGGGGTTTATTTATTTATTTATTGGATCCGTGTGCCAAAATTGTTTGTTTTTTTTACAAAAAAAAGGAAAGATTTTTCAGAAGTGGAAGAACTAGGACAGTAGTTGTCTTTATGCTAATATTTTTTATTTGGTGTTTTTTGATGACTGTGTTGCTGTCTTTGCAAACGACTCCGATTCAGTGGGAAAGCCTTCATTTTGGAGGCGATAGAGGGTGCTATCTCTGGTAGTTCGTCTCTAATGTGTAATCGAGGGGAACCCGGATCCTTGGACTGTTCTTGCTTGGACTCTGAATATTCTCAGTCTCTGCGGCCTGAGATGGAAAATAGCGCACCTATGGATGATTCTCCTCGCGTTAAGTTCCTTTGCAGCTTTGGTGGAAGCATCCTCCCGCGCCCACTCGACGGCCGACTCCGCTATGTGGGCGGAGAGACCCGAATCATGAATGTTCCTCGTGATATCTCATACCACGACCTCTTGGTTCGGGTGCGGGAGCTCTTTGATGGGGTGTCGGTAATCAAGTACCAACAGCCGGACGAGGACCTTGATGCCTTGGTGTCGGTTGTGAATGATGAGGATGTAATGAACATGATGGAGGAGTATGATAAGTTCATCGCAATTGGTGATGGCCAGACATGGTTGAGGATGTTTCTTTTCTCACTATGTCCTGATCAAGATGTAGTCACCATGGGTGGTCCACCTTATGATGTTGATGATCAGAAAGCCGAGCAGAGGTACATCGATGCCATCAACAACCTCATTGATGTTAAATCCACATCGCCTCCTGATATTTCTGAGCATTATTTTGGGCATCTGAACATTGATGTGGGAATTCCCAATCAGGTTAATTTGTGTCACCTTACCATTCCGTCTCATGGCCAAAGATATGGTGAAATGGATACACCTCGTAGCCCTGCTTTGTTCTCTCCAGGATGTTTTGCTGCTAGCGATCCACATGAATTCTCACCTCCACCATCACCTGCTAGATTTTACCATGAAGCTGGGGAGGTCCGTGATAAGATTTTGGAGGATTGCATTCAGCACACAGGAGGTCACCAACTGCATCAGTATGATCTTCATTGTCCATCAACAGCGGAAAGTTATGTATGGATGCCTCCGGGTGCAGTTTTGCAAGAAAAATCTGGATTTCCGGCTAATTTGGGTCATTCTCATAATATAATCGAGGGGAACAGTCTTTGTGAGCATTGTCGCGTGGCTTTCCAGAGGAACCATTGTCTCATGCCAGATGCACGTTTCCATGACTTTCGCTGGAAGCATGGGCTACCATACTCGGAACAGTCAAACATAAATGAATACGTAGGGAATTTTCCAAATTTATGCACTGGTTGTTTAGGTAGCAAAGATCCATATATGCCAAATCGAGACCTTAAGATGGGGCATGGTATCTATGTCAAAGAACATAATGAGCAGCATCCCATGCTCAATGACTCGCACAATTGCGAACGCGGATGGGCCATCCACAACAACAATATTACTCTTAGAGTTGAGGATATGAGGATGCATCAAAATGGAACTGGTAGGATAAGCGAACAATATATTGATGGTAATATGATGAATTCTACACACGGGAACATTAATGACAAGCAATCATTCCCTTACAATTGCATCAGCCACAATGATTCACATTACATCCAATATGGAGCTAATATTGGAAACGAAGTTTTTGTACCTCAACCTATAACTGGAGCTATTCCAGGAGCAAATGTGCCAAGATTTGAAGATGCTGCTATTCGGTATCAGAATCAGCCTTCTGCATATGGAGCAGATAGTCCTTATCAAGGCTTAAACAATTTGCACCCAGCCCAATCTTTATGGAGAAATAGACAGGTCCCAGTTCACCCTGGAACATCACACGAGCTTGCTGGTTCAATGATAATGAATGGTCCAGACCCAGCTCTTATAAGATATAAGCAGGAAGGAAGTCCAAGATTCCCCTATGTTTTGGTTGATAACGAGATTCCAAATGCTCCGTCTTCCCAGAATAACTGTCATAAGCTGGTTAGCTTTGAAGAATTTGCAGCTGCAGATCATGAACATCAATGTGATACTAGAACAAATCCAAACAGCAGTGATCAGGATGTCATTCCTCCCCTTGCATCAGTTTGTCCTGGTTTACATGTAAAAGTTCCTTCTAAAGAAATTCCACTTATGCCAGCACCATCGTACCAAATTGACAAAGAGTCTGCTATTTCTAGTGTCACCGAGGCCCACAAACCGGCTTTCCAAATGCAAGCCACATCCAAAAACAATACAACTTTAGAAGGGCAGGAGAAGCAACATGTGATTTCAAATGAACCTGATGTATATATTACTCTTTCTCCAAAACATAAACTTTTTGAAGTTTCCATAAAAGAATTGCAGCTTTCTGAAGTGGAAGAAGACACAAACAAACATCTTGATGCTGACAGTAATGTTGCTCATGGAGACAGGGACATGCTGGGGGAGAACTTGAATTTTTTACCTGAGTTGATTGCTTCTGTGAAAAAAGCAGTTTTGGAAGGTGCTGAGGAGGTGGTGACCATGGCCCAATCAAATTCTGGATTGGATTCTACTCCTGGAAAGAAAGAATCATTATGTGAACACAAACCAAAAGTGAGTTTGGTTTTCATCATTTTGTGTGACTTATTTATTCTCAGTGTTATTCTTATTGTTATTTACTATTATTTGCAGGATGCCAATGCAGATGTTCAAGCAGACTTAACAGGAAATAGTGAACTGCCCATGACAGCTGAACATGGAGATTCGGCTAAAGGGTTGCAGGTCTCATTTAGTTAAAATGTTTATGTTCCTTCATCCTCCAAACATTTTCATGTCTGCTTAGTATCATTACCTTTTTCCTTATGCAGAATCAGAATGCAAATCTAGATGTTCAGGCAGACTTGGAAGGGACTAGTGAAAATGAGAAACTTTGTAAAATTGAACCCACAACTGCCGAAGCTGAAGCTTTATCAAAGGGGTTACAGGTCTCTTGTTATCACATTTCTTTTTTTGTTTTTAATCTTCTTGATTGTATCATTTACTGTAACCTTGATATTCTTAGACTATAAAAAACGATGACCTGGAAGAGATTCGACAACTGGGGTCAGGCACATTTGGATCAGTCTATTATGGAAAATGGAGAGGTTCTGATGTTGCCATTAAAAGAATAAAAGCTAGCTGCTTTGCAGGGAAGCCATCTGAGAGAGAACGTCTGGTAGTTTATACATTTTATTTATCTTAATGGTTATTTTTTGTATTTACTAATCATAATATAATTCTAATGTTCTTTTTTATGTTGTCGATGCTTTGTTAATTTTTGCAATTGTCATTTTCTACTTGTGCATGTATAAGAGAGCATCTTTGAGTTTTATCTTGGTCATCCTTTCACTGATGCTAGCCTATCCTTAGATGCAGTGCCAATGCTAGTATATATGGATATTATACATAGAAAGAATATTGCAATATACAGAGGTGTGATCCATTTCTTGCTTAGTGAGTGATTGTTTTCACACTGCTTATGAATTTTGTCTTGCCTGGAGAAACAGCACTGCAAACTTTTGAAGCCTATTGTACATCAAAACTACTAGCATCTCATTATTGCCTATCGTACTAGTCTGAAAATTGTCAACCCTGAAAATATTATAAGGATAAACGGTATTTTCTGCTTCTAGTTTACTAGGCAATTCAATCAATACTGTGTGAATTCTGTCGTACCTTGAAAAATGAAGCTAATCATTTCCTTACAATTAAATCATGAATAAAGTTCTATGGCACCAACCATTGTTTGTGTGTGTGTGTGTTTTTTTTTTTTGAGAAAGGAATGTGTTGCAGACCGTAATAGCATGTCTTTGTTGGACGGTGTGGAAAATTTTTAATGCCATACATTGTTTTTTTCCTCTGCCATTTTACCGTGATGTTGCAAACTTTTAAACTGGAAGTATATATTCTTCTTGTACAATCTTCTTCCATACTTTTTTTTTTTGTATACCCATGTACTAGTCAATATTTTAAGGCTTTTACCAAAATTTCAAAAGTCTACTTTTTTTTTTTGTTTTTTTGTTTTGTTGCTTTTTGCTTTTTGTTATTATTGAGAATTCCTTCTTGCTAAATTTTTCATCTGTATATTCATCTTCCAATTAATGCCAATTACTGATATTTGCAATTGCAGATTTCTGGAAAGAGGCTCTAATAATGAGTTGCTTTATCCCGACATTCTTTCATTTTAATATCAATTGCTGATATTTGCAGATTGCAGATTTCTGGAAAGAGGCTCTAATAATGAGTTGCTTGCATCATCCCAACATTGTTTCATTTTATGGCGTAGTCCGTGATGGCCCTGACGGTTGCTTAGCTACTGTAACGGAGTTCATGGTCAATGGATCACTTAAACAATTTCTGCAAAAGAAAGACCGGTATATGGAGCAATAAT